>CM042424.1:4217442-4239942 GCA_023634145.1 Thymallus thymallus | reverse complement strand
CCTCACTACAGGTAAGTGATGGATTCTACTGAGCCGACTACTGTTAGCATCTAAGCTAACCTAGACTAACAGTCGCTAACATGTACATCATGTGTACTGTAAGCTTGCATGTCATAAACGCCCAGCTCAAAGCATGATTAATTTAGAACATACGTCTCTCTCTCTTTCTCTCTCTTTCTCTCTCTCTCTTTCTCTCTCTCTTTCTCTCTCTCTTTCTCTCTCTCTTTCTCTCTCTCTTTCTCTCTCTCTTTCTCTCTCTTTCTCTCTCTCTTTCTCTTTCTTTCTTTCTTCCTCCCTCCCCCTTTTATTTATGTCTGTGATGTGGGATTGTGCCAACAGCAGGGCCCAGGGCTAGAGAGAGAAGGCAATGAAATGCTAACGTCATACCATGTCAGATACACAGACAATACACATTGAGAGGGTTTGAGTTTGACTTCACAGATAAAACTGAGGAAATGCAGAATTTACATTACTAATAATTGCAAAACACTCATTTAAAATCCATAACACATAATACGTGACATACATAGATTACAGAACACATGACATTTTGGAAATTGAAATATTAAAATGTGATTGTAAAAAAGAGCATTTTTGGGAAAACCATTTAAGAGCTAGAGTTATTATACAGTCTGTTATTATACAGTCTGTTATTATACAGTCTGTTATTATACAGTCAGTTATTATACAGTCTGTTATTATACAGTCAGTTATTATACAGTCAGTTATTATACAGCCAGTTATTATAGTCTGTTATTATACAGTCTGTTATTATACAGCCAGTTATTATAGTCTGTTATTATACAGTCTGTTATTATACAGTCTGTTATTATACAGCCTGTTATTATACAGTCAGTTATTATACAGCCAGTTATTATACAGCCAGTTATTATACAGCCAGTTATTATACAGTCTGTTATTATACAGTCTGTTATTATACAGTCTGTTATTATACAGTCAGTTATTATACAGTCTGTTATTATACAGTCAGTTATTATACAGTCAGTTATTATACAGCCAGTTATTATAGTCTGTTATTATACAGTCTGTTATTATACAGCCAGTTATTATAGTCTGTTATTATACAGTCTGTTATTATACAGTCTGTTATTATACAGTCAGTTATTATACAGCCAGTTATTATACAGCCAGTTATTATACAGCCAGTTATTATACAGCCAGTTATTATACAGTCTGTTATTATACAGTCTGTTATTATACAGTCTGTTATTATACAGTCTGTTATTATACAGCCAGTTATTATACAGCCAGTTATTATACAGTCTGTTATTATACAGTCTGTTATTATACAGCCAGTTATTATACAGTCTGTTATTATACAGTCTGTTATTATACAGTCTTTGCATGTCCTTAATGTCTTTATGTTTGACCTCTTCTTTCTGGTTGCTTTTGATATGAAGGGAATTGTAGGTAAGTGAAGCATGACAGTGCATGTCTATATATCTACTGTACCTTAGTACTGTAGTTTATACCCAGTACTATAGTTTATACCCAGAACTGTAGTTTATACCCAGTACTGTAGTTTATACCCAGTACTGTAGTTTATACCCAGTACTGTAGTTTATACCCAGTACTGTAGTTTATACCCAGTACTATAGTTTATACCCAGTACTGTAGTTTATACCCAGTACTATAGTTTATACCCAATACTGTAGTTTATACAGTACAGTACTTCTATATTCTGTCCAAAGGGATTTGTAACCTGCAGGCTTGGCATGTATGAACAGGAATCTGTGTGACAAGTGGGCACACACACACACACACACACACACACACACACACACACACACACACACACACACACACACACACACACACACACACACACACATCCTCAAATGGGCTACTGCAATGACTTCTGTCAAGGCCATTCCATTAGTAGGGCTTACACACACGGCGCACGTGTGTTGGGAACGGAGCGGTTTATGTGTGTGTGTACGTGTGTATGTACTGTACGTGGTTTGTGTGTCTCGGCCCCCTGTCTGGGCCTATCAGAGAGACCCATGTACCCCAGAGGAGCGTGGGAAGGGAGAGCAGTGGGGGCTGTACTGCCCTGGGGCCAAACCTGCACTATAAACGAGATAAACAACCCTACATACACACACATACACACACCTGCACATACACACACCTGCACATACACACACCTGCACATACATAGTGAATAGGAGACATCATGAGAACAGCCTTGCACTTTCTTGAAACAGGGCTGGACGCACACACACACTTACTAACTATCAGTAGAGACAGCGGGGCAGTACAGTATGACACAACGATGGCCAACGGGCATTTGCCTGGAAGACAGCTCGTCCACAACACGATAGAACAGAGAAAGAAATCACTCATACATACTGTCCACACACACACTGTTACGTCCCCAGTGTGTTGTGTTGCTCTGTGTCCGTATAAGAGCTGGGCGGACGACCCCCTGTATTCTGGTTAGAGCACCAGAATTACGGTGCTGGTTCAGGTAAGATGTTGTGTTGACCGGTAAGGCAGGTTAGGGGTTTGGTTATCTTTACTTTCTTTGCTTTGGTCCCGTCCAGCCTCTTTTCCCTAACTTAACGCTTTGGATAAATAAAATCCATTAACGGTGTTCTGACCCGTCACCCTTACTTGCACCCACGACCCCATTCCCCATTCCACTGGGCTTACGTGTAGCAGGGTGTTGCGTTCCCTCCTTCGGGAGGCGTGCGTAACACACACACACACACACACACACACACCACTCACCTTCCTCTTCTGTAAAAGGCATAGTAGCGACAGGGGAGATAGAGGAAAACACACAGGTTAGTGCATTGTGCTAATTGTCCCTGTGTACTGATACACTGTGGTTTTGTCAACAGCTCTGAAAGGCTTGGCTGTGTGTGAGGAGAGTGGCTGATTGGAGACAGAGACCAGAGGAGACATAGTGGCCTGGACAGTCCATTAGTTAGCCAGCTCCTACACACGGACACACACACACACACTCCTACCCACGTACAGACGCATGCAGGCTAAAGAAGCAGCCGTTGCCTAATGGGTTCTCAGTAATAATAACCATCTCCTCTGTCCTCATTCACTTGGACATGACACACTCTGCTGCTGGCAGGGCCACGTCACACAGAAACAAGCTCTAACACTCTAACCAGCCAGAAACAGGCAGGGCTAGTCTTTAGAGGGGATGTATGTCTGTCTGAGAGGAGATGTGACACCTGAAGTAAAGAGGCTGTGCTTTTCTCTCGCTCACTCTCTTTCAATCTCCGTCTCCGTCTCTCTCTCTCTCTCTCTCTCTCTCTCTGTGGCCCTGTTTTGGAGGAGGGATGGTTTGATGGGTAGCTGAGTAAATGGCTCGTATCATAGATAGATACTTCCTCACTTTGATCCCTCCCATCATGTCACTTTAGAGTGTCCTCTGTCCCCATGACTCCCATCATGTCACTTTAGAGTGTCCTCTGTCCCCTTGCCTCCCATCATGTCACTTTAGAGTGTCCTCTGTCCCCTTGCCTCCCATCATGTCACTTTAGAGTGTCCTCATGGCTGCAGGCTTCCAGAGACCCTTGTAGAGAGAGAGGACCCATAGGGGCCCCTGCGTGTGTGTGTGTGTGTGCGTGTGGCAGTAGGATGACTAGAGAGTGAATCTCCCAGGTCTTTCAACTCAGCCCAGGTTAATGGAAACCATTATCACACACAGGAGCTCAGGCTGTACAATCTCTCTCTCTCTCGCTCTTTCTCTCTCTCTCTCTCTCTCTCTCTCTCGCTCTCTCTCTCTCTTTATATTTCTCTCTTGCGCTCTCTCTCTCTCTCTCTCTCTCTCTCTCTCTCTTTCTGAGTGAGGCACTCTGTCAGACACACACACACATACATACACACACACTCTGACTGCAGGGTAGTCTCTACTCTACCCAGGCTGTGGCTCTGACTGCAGGGTAGTCTCCTCTCTACCCAGGCTGTGGCTCTGACTGCAGGGTAGTCTCCTCTCTACCCAGGCTGTGGCTCTGACTGCAGGGTAGTCTCCTCTCTACCCAGGCTGTGGCTCTGACTGCAGGGTAGTCTCCTCTCTACCCAGGCTGTGGCTCTGACTGCAGGGTAGTCTCCTCTCTACCCAGGCTGTGGCTCTGACTGCAGGGGAAGGTAATTGATTTAGTGTGTAGCTACAGCGCTACTGAACACAGGGGCCATTTTGATGAGATGAGTCATTAGCCGTAGCCTAGCGTGTGTGTGTGTGTGTGTATGTGTGTGTGTGTATGTGCGTGTGTGTGTTTTCCTGCCTTTTTTCTCATTGTTTTCCACCCAACAACCAGACTTGGAAATACTTTCAGATCGAGGGTAAAATGTGGCCCTCGCAAAACATTTATTTCCCCTGCCCACTTTTGTTATTTTGTCAACGCAGCGACACAGATTTCTCCGCTACATTTGCCGCGAGACGCAGGCGAGCATCAAACATTTAGCGGTACGCGCTGTACACCTAAAGAGCATTCAAGCACGGCGACTGCTTGTCACACTTGCTTACTCCAAAGAGGACAATTTTGTTGTTTTTGGGCGTTCGTTTCGTGCAATCTGGCCCTTTAGAGCGAACGCAAAAAGCTTTGATTTTCTGGTGTAAGGAAACAAGATATTCTAACACGACTGTGGACTAGGAAAAGAGGCATGTCAGGATACACACATAAATCAGGGCTTTTATGTCATGTATATCACTGTGTGTGTGTGTGTGTGTGTTTTGTGTGTGTGTGTAGGCCTATATATGGACACTGTCTATTTGTTAGAACCATTTCAATCAGAGACGACCCATCAGAAAGCCAAAGACCACATGGTAAACACACACAGCCCAAGTTCCCTTTCTAAACTGTTTACACTGCTAGCCCTATTCCCCTGTAGACACAATCCAATGCGTCACTGTTAACTCAGCTAATCTCACTGTTTACATGCAAGCTCTGCTGGCAACTCTGTACATGTCCTCACTGGGTGTGTGTCATAAAGAGTAACCCAGGGGGTGTGTGTGTGTTACAAATATATATTGTCAGAGCGAAGCTGTGGTCGGCCGCCCAGGCAGAGGGCGATTGTGTTTACAAGTGTGTGTGTGTGTGTGTGTGTGCGTGTGTGTATTGAGTAACTGAGTGTGTGACCGCCAAACTCGTTCACACTCCCAGTGAGGCCACAACACCCGGGGATGGCTGCCCCCCCCCAACCACACTATGTTTGGTTTCTCTCTCGCTCTCTCTTGCATTCTCTCTCGCTCTGCCCCTCTCTCTCCCTCTCTCTCTCTCTCTCTCTCTCTCTCTCTCTCCCTCTCTCTTACTCTCTCTATTTCTCTCTCTCTCTCTCTCTCTCTCTCTCTCTCTCTCTCTCTCTCTCTCTCTGCAGTTTAGCTTAGCTTATTTTCTTGTCGTCTTCTCAGTGATTGAGGCCGAACGGGCTAGTGCCTCCCAGAATGACTGTACATATACACACATCTATCCTTCCTCCTAGCTCCATTCACATGCATGATTAGTAGCTTATTTCCTCTTAAATGGTTATTGTGAGAAATGGTGTTTAGAGTAGGCTTGTTTTGTATATCTGCCTAAACCATGTTGTATATTTGGAACGCAAAGAGTTGAATATGCAACTACTATAGTAGTAGTAGAGGGTTTACATGTTTTTTTATGAGACTGGTAGGGAATGATCTCTTTAAATTATTAACTGAAAATCTAATATTATTTGAATCTTTCCAGGTGAATCATTTAATTATGACTTGTGTTATTTTAACATGGTTCTGATCATCCAAATCTACCAACACATTCTATACATTCTTCAGTTCGGTTATTATCTCTCAAGCTTTCGTTTAAAAAACCCCAAATGCAAACGGATTTCATTAAATACCTTTGATTTCATCAAATTAACTCCAACTCTACTTTAGCCAACGGATCGAGCAAAAAGCACCGCTATATAAAACACACCAGAAAAAAGCGGACATTCGATGCCGGCTGCATTTTTTTATAGTTCAGAAAAGGAAAGCTATTGTCCATAAAATCAGTGTGGTCCTGCTATATGGTCTCTGCGGGCGGTCCTTAGCCCACAAGTTTTCCACTTATTAAAACACAACCAGGCACCTCAGTCAAAGGTTCACAGGGAAATAGACCCCATTTAATGTAACGCCGGTGTGCTCACGGAATGTGTTTGATACTTTAGTTTATAATATCGTGATTTGAGTTTGAGCCTAAATAACACTGCAGTTGTTCACCATGCATCCATGCATTCAGGAGTGAGTCATTCATGTATGGTTGAAGAGGGACTTTATTGCTGAATCTCTCTCTTTTGCTCGCTTTTTCTCTCTCTCTTTCTCTCTCCTCTCTCTCTCTTTCGATCACGCTTGCACACGCACGCACGCACACACACACACACACACACACACAAACACGCCTGATGTGTCCCCTCCTTTGGTCAGGGCATCCCCTGGGAGAGAAGCATCAGACACTAGCCTCTCTCTTTGATCAGATCCTCTCAGATTAACTGAGTCAGCAGAGAGGGAGAGGGGGAGAGGAGGGAGGCAGGGAGGGAGCAAGAGAGGGGGGGAAATGGGTAGGGAGGCAGAGGGGGAAGGAGGAGTGAGGGAGTGAGGGAGGGAGGGGGGGGGGAGGGAGGGAAGGAGAGAGAGATGGGAGAGGGAGGGAAGGAGAGAGAGATGGGAGAGGGAGGGAAGGAGAGAGAGATGAGAGAGGGAGAGGGAGGGAAGGAGAGAGAGAGGGAGAGAGAGGGAAGGAGAGAGAGATGAGAGAGGGAGAGGGAGGGAAGGAGAGAGAGATGAGAGAGGGAGGGAAGGAGAGAGATGAAAGAGGGAGGGAGGAGGGAGGGAGAGAGATGAGAGAGGGAGAGGGAGGGAAGGAGAGAGATGAGAGATGAGAGAGGGAGAGAGGGAGGGAAGGAGAGCGAGATGAGAGAGGGAGGGAGGGAGGAAGGGGGAGGGAAAGAGAAAGTAAAGAGTAAAAGTAAAGAGACAATAATTTGAGAGAAAGTGAGTAAATGTCAACAACGGGGCCTGTTGGTCCCCACTGCTCTTGGTGTGTGTGTGTGTGTGTGTGTGTGTGTGATGTGATGTGATGTGAGCTGATAGAAGAGGCACCTCTCCAGTCTCAGTGGTCCCAGCATCATTAGACCCTGTAGACAGCCCTATGCCTTGTCTGAAACAGATCTACAGTACAGGGACTCCTCTAGAGAGACCGCAGTCAGGAACAGTCCTCCACTCCATACACAGATACAGGCCTGTTTCACCGTAGCCATGGTGTTCCTGTTGGAATAGAAGACAGGGACTAGTGGTGAAGGTCAAAGCTGACGTGGTCGGACAGGAAGTTTTGGGTCTCCCCATGAAGATTGGCAGTGGTCAGAAGAGGGCAGTGAAGTATTTCTCTCTCTCCCTCGCTCATCTCGTACCATACACACTCTGTACCATACACACTCCGTACCGTACACACTCCGTACCATACACTAGCCCTCTCTGGCGAACCCCACGGGAAGTATATTTTTGAGCCCAGCCAATTCAGTCACACAGGCCCACAGTTATCTAAAATAACTGCTCTGGTGTGTGTGTGTGTGAAGGAAACCAGCCAGTGACTTCATCCCTTTTAGTGGCTGTGAACTCCTCTCTGCACCTGTTCAGCCTACCGTGCTTGCCCTCTCAAGTGGTCCCAGTCACGTTAGTGCTTTGAACCCCTCTCAGCGCCCTGTGTCATAAAACACACACACCCTGCCCACATAGTCACATTAATATACCCTCTATATATTGCTAGTCACTTCAACTCCCCTAGAACCCAGTTTAATGCAGCTGGCTCCAAAGCTCCCCAGTAAAATGCTATATAAGGATATATGATGATGATGGGAGTTTTGCACCCTGGTAAAATGGCAGTTCCTATGTTATAAATGGCAGAGTTGATCTCCTGTTAAATGAACGAGAGTCACATTTACTTCTCAGACTTTCCTCTCTCTCTCACAGACACATATTTTTCAAACCCTCCTCACTGAGAGAGAGAGAGAGAGAGAGAGAGACTCCATCTGCTTGTGTTGGTGAGATAAGTGTTAGAAGTGCTGAATGCATCCGCCCACCAATGTTAAATGAGCCCTGCTTTTACATCTATGTCCACGGCCACACACACAGGGTGGTGTGTGTTTTTCTTTGGCAGGACAGAGGGTGAGTGTTGGTTGACCCTCCCTGAGCCCTTATCCTGTTAATCAGGCTTTACCCGCGTGTGTCTCTCCACCAGCGGGACTGGTGTGCTGACCAAACATCTGCTTTTCACATATAGAGCCCTGATTACTACCCGGTGTGTGACCCTGTGTGTGTGTGATGGAACAGCCGTATGTGTTCCTGCTGGTCTAGTCCATGTGACTCTCTCTCTTCCTCTGGGCACAGCCCTTATATCTGGATAGGACCACTGTCTTTACCACTGTCTTTACCAAGACCACTGTCTTTATACACTGAGTTTACAAATATTACTTCCTAATATTGAGGAATCATAGCTTTCACCTGGACTCACCTGGTCAGTCTATGTCATTGGAAAGAGTTCCTAGTGGTTTGTCCACTCAGTGTATACAGTATCCCACTATATCCTGCCCCCCTTTCCTACAGACTCAATGCAGCTGTGACCTCTAAGGAAAGGTTTATCTTACAGCTCCCGGAGAAGGTGGCGTACCTGATACTGTTACAGCCTATCCCCCGTACTGTCTCTGTCTCTGTCTACCAACCAGGCTGCATGGTTTCATTTTCTCATCAGCTTCTGTGGATTTGGACAGGATGTCATAGTATGATAGAAACAGCTTTAGCAGCAAGACAAAGAGGCAGCCATGCTAGAGGTTAACTCTTCGATCTCCAGACATGTGAATGGAACAGGCATACTTTGAGGGTGCCACGTGTTCAGGCCCGGGGGTTATGGGTACAGGGGACACACGGACACACACATACCTACATGGTACCGCTCGTGTGTGTGCTTGTGTGCAGGGGTGTTAGTGTGAGTCTGAGTGTGTCTGTATGAATGTGTCCATGAGTGTGAGTCCGTGTGTATGTATGATTGTGTGTGTTTTTTTGCATGTGTGTGTCCATGGCGGTCCCGGTTGGGTCCTGTATGGAAGCAATTACTGGCAGTAAGGGCCCACAGACACCCACAGTGCCTCACTCTTTGGGCCAAGAGGAATGTAACTCTCTCTCTCCCTCCCTCCCTCGCTTCACAGCTAAATTACTTTTGTATGTACCCCAACAGTGGGGCTCGGTGAACCCCTTTTTTATAGGAAACAAACCCCAGCCATATTTTTATTCCGATCACACATTTCGAATTTAAGCAAACAAGCCCTGAAAATACCAGCGCTAATTAGGCTGTGTGTGCGTGTGTGTGTGTGTGTGTGTGTGTGTACGTGTGTGTGTGTGTGTGTGTGTGTGTGTGTGTGCGTGTGTGTGTGTGTGTGTGTGTGTGTGTGTGTGTGTGTGTGTGTGTGTGTGTGTGTGTGTGCAAGGTAAATTGCCAGGCCATGGCCAGTTCCAGTACTGTACCCCTTTCAGGCACTAAGCAGGTCTGGTTAGCATGGGAGAGTGAAGATAATTAGTTTTTACGTTTTTGGAAGGTCCCCCATATCATGAAGTTTGTATGACGTTTGTCAGTGAGCAGTGCGTGTTTGTGTGTTTGTGTGTCAAAACCTGTCAGATTGATTCAGCCCTACCCCTCCTCTCTGCCAGTGAATGGATGTGAATGGACGAGTTGATATTGTTGTTAGAGGTCCCATTACAATATCATCCCAAATAGTCATGGGCGTTTCTCTCCACTTATTCGCCAAATGATCTAAACAAGCCTGTACTGAAAGGGTTCAGGCTTTCTTTCATGTCTTTTCTGTATACATGGAAGAAGATTGGGAAGAGTGTTATAGTCGGAGTGGGTGTGGTTTTCCAAAACAAAGAAGTGTCAAGTGACGACAGCCAGAGTTGACACGTGGTTCACACAATCACCGTAGCACACATTAAACAGTTCTCAATCTCAACTCACAAAGACAAGACTCCTCTAAACTTGGCCTCTGATTGGGTCACACATTTCCCTCCCATGAGTCTCAGCCGTGGTCTGTCTGTCGGCAGAAGGACCCCAGATTGTGTTGGCCGAGGATAACGCCCACGTCGTTTGGGCCCGTGCCTGGCCCGCGTCTCCGTAACCTTGGTTTGCTCCCTCTCTCGCTCTTTCTCTCTTTCTGTTTGTGAATTCCGGGCGCTTCTAAAAGGACCACAATGTCCCCGGCAAACCATTCTTTGGCATTAGGTGTAATAACAGATCTGTGGGAACAGTTGAACTCCAAACTCTGATTCTCTTTCAGGCAAATAAATACTGGGTAATTGGGCTATTTCACATAACAGCTATTTAGCCTGAACAGACGAAGATGAACAAAGCTGCATTTTGTGTCGTTTTAATTCCATGTCGGGTCAAGAGCAGTATCAATATTTTGTTTTAGTATAAAGCACTTTCTTCCATTAGTCTGCAATCGATAGTCATCAAAAGTATTTGACCTTTGACACAGGCACATGTTAAACTGACACAGTCAAACATTTCGATTGGTGCTAAAGGCTATGCACTGTTTGTGATTGGTGCTTACGACACAGGCAAACGTTATAATCGGTGCTTTAGATGTGGACCAAAATTGTCATTGGTCCTGCTGATGAAGACACCTATTGAGATTGATGCTTTATAAACAGGGACAACTTATGATTGGTGCTTAGACCCAGGCTGACTCTATGATTGGTGCTTGCAGTAAGATTTAGAGGGTGTGCCGTGGCTATGTTCTTCCCCAAGCCAACATTCTCACTCAGTGATTGTTTAGCCTTCACTGGTGGTTTTGCTGGCTAAGGAATTTCAGGGCTTTAGTCATTTTTTAGTTATGTCTAGTCTCTCTCTCTCTCGATCCTCCCACTCTCTGAGAACTTTGTGCTTCTCTAAAATCATACCATATCGTAGTTATTTGTGGTAAAATGAATCAATTTCTTGTGCTTTTATGGACAGTAGTGTTATTTTAGTTTGAAGTACTTACACTTTTAATGGAATAAGAGGCTTCCATCTCATAACTCAAATTGTTTTTGGCTTAATGTGAAATTCGATACTGTTCAAAATTCTCCTTTTTATTCAGAAAACCATATTAGGCTACAATTCCATTCAGATATTTATCTCTGTATATTAATGTCATCTAGTGTATTACATTGAAGTTGCACATCAGCGTTTGAGTATGGTTGTCAATCCACACACTGTATATCCACTGTCTGGTCCTGTCTGTCATGGTGGCTCTGTCTGGCGCTCTACTGCACATTTTGTCACATCACTCTAATGACCAGTGCTGACGCTGGCTCTTTTTAAATGACACACTCCTCTTCCGCTCGATACAGCTGCCCTGCAGTCTCTCCTCCTCTATTCTCCACCCTCTATCTCTCTCAACCGCAGAGCTCCCCTCTCCTGTGAAGAGTGAAAGCAGTCTCTCTCACACCAACAGTATTCCTCGCTCGTTCTTTCTTTCTCTCTCTCTCTCTCTCTCTCTCTCTCTCTCTCTCTCTCTCTCTCTCTCTCTCTACTGCTGTACTCCAATCTGCCTTGAGGTCTCCATCACTCAGCCCCCACTAGATAAAAGACCCCTGTCCTCTCTGAAGCGCAGACACACACTGACTCACTAGTTGGAGCTTTCTCTCTTACCACTGATAACAAGGCTCTGGCCAATGAAGAGATATGTTCATTCATCACAGTTCTCTCCTTTCCCCCTCTCCCTCTCTTTTTTCTGTTACGTTGCTTCTCTCTCTTTCTGTCTTTCTCTTTCTCTGTTCTTTCACATATTTTCTCTCTGTTAATCCCTTTTCTTTCACTCACTTTGTGTGTGTCTGTGAATGTGTGTGTCCTTGCTCGTACTTTAATGTCCACCAACGAGGGCTCACTGTATCCTCCAAGTCCTTTGATACAGCAGTGTAACAGTAGTGTGGAGGCGAATCCATTTGAGCAGCCCTGCCAGACAATACAGTGCTGGACCAGACAGACTCCCATATAGGTTGGTAATCACTTTAACACTCTGCCCATCCGAATCTAGTCAAAACCTCTGGAACGAGATCGCAAAACATGCACACTGAAAACTTTGGGTTGTTTCCTCCTCCAAGTTCAACCCTGGACCCAAGCTGTCGTTAAGAAACAGCGGTGGCAAAAACTTGGCACTGGCAGCACTTAACTGGATTGTGGTAATTATTCATTGTGAGAGTGATGTCTTCCAGGGGCTTGATTGATTACGGTTGATATGTGATTTGGTGTAATCTGTCTCCGACTGGGTCTTGTCCAAACTGGCAAGACCGATAAAAAAGAGAGAGAACGTTATAGTTATAAGAGAGGGTGGAAGGAGAGGGGGGGGAGAGAGAGAGAGAAAGAGGGAGAGAGAAATTGGGGCGTCTCGTCTTCCCCGTAGCGCCTTGGTCTCCCACCCTGTTGTACACACAAACTATGAATCTACAAACAACAACAAGAGGCAGCCATTTTGTTTAGCCTTCAGTAGAGCTATAGCTAAATGAATAGATTACAGCTAGCATTTCATTATTGTCCATTTACATCCGAGATTTCTTTAACAACATTTAAAAGCTCTCTTTAAGTATTTGTTGACTCGTTAGTCAGATTGGTTAGCCGATGTCCTCAAAGTCTCTTTACCCAGAGAAGTGTGTCTCTCCCCAGACACACAACAAGCATAAGCATGGCAGAGCTTAAAAGGCCTTGATTAGGTCCATGAATCACACAGGTTGGGGAAATGTAAACGCGTGACACACTCTCGGTGCCCGTGACTACCCAGGAGACCATGCTTTGTGTTAATTAGAACATTCTCCACTGCAATTAGCCCATCCAACAATACACACACAAACTAGCAACGACGCAGGCACACACACACACGGACCGACAGATGCATATGCACACACACACACACACACACACACACACACAGATAAGCACACACAAACACAGACTGATGGATGCATACACACACACAGTGAGGTGGGCCCTTAATGTATGTCTTCAACGCTCTGTTTAGAAGTGTCAGGCCAAACAAACAGTAATCTACACACACTTACACTCTCACAGGCACTCTCACTTACACTCTCACAGGCACTCTCACTTTCACTCTCACTTACACTCTCACAGGCACTCTCACTTACACTCTCACAGGCACTCTCACTTACACTCTCACAGGCATTCTCACTTACACTCTCACAGGCACTCTCACTTACACTCTCACAGGCACTCTCACTTACACTCTCACAGGCATTCTCACTTACACTCTCACAGGCACTCTCACTTACACTCTCACTTGCACTCTCACTTGCACTCTCACAGGCACTCTCACTTCCACTCTCACAGGCACTCTCACAGGCACAAACAGACACATTAACTATATAAGGGCACCCAGATAGAACAACATGGTTGACAATAGCAACAGCATGCAGAGAGAACCAAAAGGCTGTGGAACCTTCCCCTTGGGACAGACACGCGGACAGAACATGGTGGCCAAATGGCCCTTCCACCTCACTCCCTATCTACTGAATTAAAGCCAGGCGATCTGTGTGCTCCAGACCAGTCTGGAGGAAATCAAGGCCAGGGGGACCTTAAGTGAATGAAGCCCCAGCTCGGCACACCCTGGCTGGGGAGATGAGGCCAGAGCAAGACCCCCTGGAGCTCCAACTTGGGACTGACACTACCTTTTTCTTATCGCTCCGCACACACACACACACACACACACACACACACATACAGACAGACACAGACACAGACACACACACACAATCCCTCCCATCCCCATCCCCGGTGCCTGTCATCTCTGTGGCCTAGTCGCTTAGTCATTCCTCCCCTGTATTTACTTATTTATCCACTATGATGACAGGGCCACTCACAACCCTCCCCAGCCTCCTCCCCTACACTACCAATGTCCCTTCAACCCTCCAACCGCCGCCTTTAAAAATGTTAAGAGCCCCGGGGCCTCCGGTTTGATGACTTTGACGCGAGTTAACGCTAGGCCAAGATGTCGGGTGCATTCAGGGGGCTAAGCGTTCTAATGGGTTTACCCCGCTGCATGGCTGGGCCGCCTGCTGCCGTGTCGGGGGAAGTGTCACTTAATAATTTAGCCCCTTCGTCGTCGTCCCCCTACCCATCCATCCATCCTCCCTCCTTCTCTCCATGGGATGGATGGAGTGTAGGAACGACAGGGCGGATGGAGGGAGACGGCAGGCAGCAGAGGAGGAAGAGGGCGGAGATGGAGAGAAATAAAGGGTGTAAGAGATGGATAGAGGGAGAAAAGGGAGAGGTAGATATACAGGGACAGTCACACACCCTGGTCAGTCCCGTCACTGTTCTGTAGGATAATTGGTTCTCGTTCTGCATGGAACCGGTTCTAAGTAGTAGATGACCGACCAAAAGTCTTCATGCCTGACCCGTAGCCATGTGTGTAATAATCAAATAATGTAACTTGACTCTGTGTAAGAATGTGTGTTAAAACCCAAGAGCTTTCAACAGCGACTCCCCATGCCAGAGGCCTCCACCGATCCCTCCATGTATTTTAATATGACTTGATGTTCACTGTTCACCTAAAAACCGCTGTAATTTAAACAGAGAGAGAGAGAGAGAGAGAGAGAGAGAGAGAGATACTACATTTCCCAGAATGCCGCCATTCTTTGGTATCTGAAAGTGTGACCTGTCAGATTCAATGAGACTCTCATGTCCAGTGGAATTTTTTTGAATTTCACAGTGGTGTAAAAATGTTCTTGTTTTTATGTACGGATAGCCATACTCCAACACTCATCATCATTTACATTTACAAAATCAGTAGGGATGATCACGTGTTCTTTTGATAAGTGATACATTTCACAATTTTCCTGTACTGCTAAGCATTCAGGGAAAATGTATGAAGTAAAAAGTTCAATATTTTCTTTAGGAATGTAGTGAAGTAAAAATATAAAAAGTAAAGTACATATACCACAAAAAACTACTTAAGTAGTACTTTAAAGTATTTTTACTTAAGTACTTTACACCACTGGAATTGCACTGAATTAAATGATACTTCCTGTCACTCAAACTCAAATAAAAGTTATACATCCTGTGGGGTGTAACCAATTCAATTCTGATTTCAACTCTTGAGTTGAATGGGAGTCAATTCACAAATTCTGAATTGAGCACAACCCTGGTGTGTGTGTGTGTGTGTGTGTGTGTGTGTGTGTGTGTGTGTGTGTGTGTGTGTGTGTGTGTGTGTGTGTGTGTGTGTGTGTGTGTGTGTGTGTAGTCTTTTATACTGTTAGATACAATTGATACTGCTTATTGGATGGTTTTTGTGAGACATGCTCTGCCTCATTAGAATGTCTATGTTCTAAATGTTTGTCGTTGTTGTTAACAGTCATGTTCCGAGTCATGTGTGCGCCATAAATACAGCTCCCCCGGCTAACAAAACGCACATGTTTTATGTTCCTGTTTGGACGGGGGAGTTATACAGATTGTGCGCAGGCCTTTCTTTTTGGATGTTAGGACCCATTCTTAGCCTGAGGTCATCACACATTACTTTGATATGAAAAGCAGTCGTGGACATCTCCCGTTACCCCAAAACAAGTGGTGAATGTTGAGCGCATGTGATCGGAACAGACCTCGCTTCATTCCCATTACTTCATCAGCTCACCACTGTGCAGAGTCACAGCAGGTGGCGAGGACTCACACACACACACGCACACACGCACACACACACACACACACACACACACACTGGCAAGCTCAAGATAGAATGTGTGCTAAACAACAGATGTAGAATCAGATTACTCTACCCGTCCAATCGTAACCTTAAAAGGCATGGCAAAAATATCTATCTGACCCTGGATCAGGGACAATTTATTCCTACTGTGCTCAATAGCTTATAGACTACATGACCAAAAGTATGTGGACACATGCTCATCGAACATGTCATTCATTAGCTAATACAGTGCCTACAGTATGAGGAACAAACCATTGTGACTGTAGGGGTAACCCCCACCCCCCTGTTTTTGTAGTGGGGTGGATTGGTCCATGTGTCAAGGGGAGGTAATTGATGACAGCAGTGTGAGTGACTAAATCGCCCAATCACCAGCTCAACAGACACGCGCCGCCGACCATGCTATGCAGACCAGAGACTTATCTAGTGCTGATGGTTTCTCTCTCTCTCTCTCTCTCTCTCTCTCTCTCTCTCTCTCTCTCTCTTTCTCAGCAAACATATGGGACTGGAAGAAGTGTATACTTAAAACGCTCACTCTTAACCAGGTTCCCTAACACTAAGCTTTCTCTTCGGCTCACACACCCAGCTCAGCTAAAGATAAGGGGAGCGTGAAAGGGAGCTCAGACCTTCACTAAGAGAGGTAAAGACATATTAGTGAGGGCATTGAGAGAGAAAGAGAGAGAGAGAGAGAGAGAGAGAGAGAGAGAGAACTTCTTCTAAAGAAACTGCGGCTCCGGTGGGGTTAGTCGGCGGGCGGGCTGCCAGGGTTGCCACGGCAGCGGTCCGGTTCTCTCTGGAGGGGGACAGGGGGCTGTCAGGTAGAGACACACAACACCGCTCCACTCTACTCTGTGACTGGACTGGACCTGACTGTCTGGGGAAGACCACGGGTCAATGAAAGAGGAGGAGAGGGAGGTGGAGACCTGTTTGTGGAGGAGAGAGGAGGGGAGAGAAAGGAAGAAAATAGATAAAGAGGAAGGGAAAAGGAGTTGGATGAAGGACAGTAGAGGTGAAGAGAGAGAGGCTGAAGGAAAGGAGAGAAGGACAGTACAACAGGAGGGGGGCTTGGCTGCAGTATAGTGTCTTACTCAGCTCACTCGCCCATACAGACATTTCCACAGATGCCCTGTGGGCCCTAACCATAGTACAGGTGATGAAACTCACCCCTCCCCCCTCGTCATCCCCTCTTCCTCCTACCTCCCTTAACTCTCTTCCCATCCCCCATCCCCGTGGCCCTCTCTCTCCTCGCCTCCTCTCTGGGGGAGAGACAGAGGGCCTGTTGTGTTAACGTGAGGCCTGCTAATTGTTGGGTTAAGGGGGAGGGAGGAGGGATGGATGGGGGAGAGAGAAGGGGTGAGGGTGAGGACTGGGCCCCGGGCGGCAGGATTAGCTGTAATTCAGTCACTGGAACGTTCTCAACCGCTGCCTCGGTCAGGGCCAAGGGGCCACAGCTCTGTGTGCGCGTGTGCGTGTGTGTGTGTGTGTGTGTGAGTAGATTTGAAGTGCAGTGAATCAATAGAGATCATAAATCCCCTTGTATCCCCCTTCTCATCTTCTTCATAGTGAACTACAATATGACATTTTTCACACCTTTCCCTTTCACTCCATATCCTTCATAAAATAGAAGACGTTTCTTTAAGAGATTTCTCTGAGCTCAATTTCTTTAAGATTCATCTCTATCAAAATCATTTGTGTGTGTGTGTGTGTGTGAATACAGCCCTGGACTTTCCAACCACTTTATTTCTGTCTTTCTTCACCACAGAGGTCCTACTTATCAGTGGAACCCAGATTATCATCTCTCTCTCTCTCTCTCTCTCTCTCTCTCTCTCTCTCTCTCTCTCTCTCTCTCTCTCTCTCTCTCTCTCGTGTTCTCTCTCTCTCTGTCTCTCTCTCTCTCTCTCTCGTGGTCTCTCTGTCTCTGTCTCTGTCTCTCTCTCTCTCTCTGTCTCTCTCTCTCTCTCTCTCTCTCTCTCTCTCTCTCTCTCTCTCTCTGTCTCTTCAATTTCAATTTAAGGGCTTTTATTGGCATGGGAAACATATGTTAACATTGCCAAAGCAAGTGAAGTAGATAGTAAACAATACAAATTAACAGTAACATTACACTCAGAAGTTCCAAAAGAATAAAGACATTTCAAATGTGTGGATCTGTTTAATCTGAGGGAAACATGTGTCTCTAATATGGTCATACATTTGGCAGGAGGTTAGGAAGTGCAGCTCAGTTTCCACCTCATTTTGTGGGCAGTTTGCACATAGCCTGTCTTCTCTTGAGAGCCAGGTCTGCCTACGGTGGCCTTTCTCAATAACAAGGCTATGCTCACTGAGTCTGTACATAGTCAAAGCTTTCCTTAAGTTTGGGTCAGTCACAGTGATCAGGTATTCTGCTACTGTGTACTCTCTGTTTAGGGCCATATAACATTCTAGTTTGCTCTGTTTTTTTGTTAATTCTTTCCAGTGTGTCAAGTAATTCTCTTTTTTGTTTTCTCATGATTTGTTCAGGTCTAATTGTGTTGCTGTCCTGGGGCTCTGTGGGGTCTGTTTGTATTTGTGAACAGAACCCCAGGACCAGCTTGTTTAGGGGACTCTTCTCCAGGTTCATCTCTCTGTGATGGCTTTGTTATGGAAGGTTTGGGAATCGCTTCCTTTTAGGTGGTTGTAGAATTTAACGTCTCTTTTCTGGATTTTGATAATTAGCGGGTATCGGCCTAATTCTGCTCTGCATGCATTATTTTGTGTTTTACGTTGTACACAGAGGATATTTTGGCAGAATTCTGAGTCTCAATTTGGTGTTTGTCCCATTTAGTGAATTCTTGGTTGGTGAGCGGACCCCAGACCTCACAACCATAAAAGGCAATGGGTTCTATAACTGATTCAAGTATTTTTTGCCAGATCCTAATTGTTATGTTGAATTCTATGTTCCTTTTGATGGTATAGAAGGCCCTTCTTGCCTTGTCTCTTAGATCGTTCACAGCTTTGTGGAAGTTACCTGTGGTGCTGATGTTTAGGCCGAGGTATGTATAGTTTTTTGTGTGCTCTAGAGCAATGGTGTCTAGATGGAATTTGTAGTAGTCTCTCTCTCTCTCTCTCTTTTTCTTTCTTTCTTTCTTTCTTTCTTTCTTTCTTTCTTTCTTTCTTTCTTTCTTTCTTTCTTCTCTTTCTTTCTTTCTTTCTTTCTTTCTTTCTTTCTTTCTTTCTTTCTTTCTTTCTTTCTTTCTTTCTTTCTTTCTTTCTTTCTTTCTTTCTTTCTCTCGCTCTCTCTCAGTTACAAGTGGTAGGTTGTTCCCTGTGTGTCATATGATGTCTTCTGGCCGTGTGTGTGTGTGTGTGTGTGTTATGTGGGACTGCTCTAACAAACAGTGACAGTTCTATCCCCAACCAGCGCCATCTGATCGTCACGCTGCCCCTTGTCACATGAAAAAGTGTGTGTGTGTGTGTGTGTGTGTGTGTGTGCGTTCATATGTGGTTTTGGAGCAGTGGCTTCTTCCTTACTGAGCGGCCTTTCAGGTTATGTCGATATAGGATTAGTTTTACTGTGGATATAGATACTTTTGTACCTGTTTCCTCCAGCATCTTCACAAGGTCCTTTGCTGTTGTTCTGGGATTGATTTGCACTTTTCGCACCAAAGTACGCTCATCTCTAGGAGACAGAACGCGTCTCCTTCCTGAGCGGTATGACGGCTGCGTGGTCCCATGGTGTTTATACTTGCTTACTATTGTTTGTACAGATGAACATGGTACCTTCAGGCGTTTGGAAATTGCTCCCAAGGATGAACCAGACTTGTGGAGGTCTACAATTTTTTTTCTGAGGTCTTGGCTGATTTTCTCATGATGTCAGAGCAAAGAGGCACTGAGTTTGAACGTAGGCCTTGAAATACATCCACAGGTACACCTCCAATTGACTCAAATTATGTCAATTAGTCTATCAGAAGCCATGACATCATTTTCTGGAATTTTCCAAGCTGTTTAAATGCACAGCCAACTTAGTGTATGTAAACTTCTGACCCACTGGAATTGTTATATAGTGAATTATAAGTGAAATAATCTGTAAACAATTGTTGGAAGAATTACTTGTGTCATGCACAAAGTAGATGTCCTAACCGACTTGCCAAAACTATAGTATGTTAACATGTAATCTGTGGAGTGGTTGAAAAATTTGTTTTAATGACTTCAACCTTCCGACTTCAACTGTATGTGTGTGTGTGACTGTACATCAGGTCATTGCCAGCACCAGCCCACAGACATGTGCTCCTGCTTATTGCCTCCAGAGTATTAAGACTAAGGAAGAGGTCTGGGTTCAATTAACACAGCCTAGCCATCATGACTCTCTTCCAGAACCTTCTACCAGCTTCCTCCACTGTTTAATGTGTTTCTGCCGGACTTAGAACAATAGCCGTTTGAGCTCAGTACAAATTAATGCTGCCCTGTAAGTATCGGTCCAAAGTTACTGTTTTAGTGTTAGCTAATGAGAGGGTTGAAGCCAAAGTGTCTGTGTGGGGACGGGGTGTGTGTGTGTGTGTGTGTGTGTGTGTGTGTGAGGGGGCGGGGTGTTTGTGTGTGTGTGAGGGGGCGGTGTGTGTGCGTGCGTGTGTGTCTAGTCTTGTATACAACACCTTTGTTCCAAAAAGTTCCAGTGCTGACGGAGCCTCTTAATGGGGCGACCTGTCTCTAACCTCTAATCATTCGTTTCTGCTATGCTTTCTGTACCAACACTGGCAACACCTCTCTCCTCCCTCCCTCCCTCCTTCCCTCCCTCTCTCTCCTCCCTCCCTCCCTCTCTCCTCCCTCCCTCCCTCTCTCCTCCCTCTCTCCCTCCCTCTCCCTCCTCCTCTCTCTCTCCCTCCCTCTCTCTCCTCCCTCCCTCTCTCCTCCCTCTCTCTCCTCCCTCCCTCTCTCCTCCCTCTCTCCCTACCTCCCTCTCTCCCTCTTCTCTCTCCCTCCCTCTCTCTCTACCTCTCATTCTTTCTCTTTTTGCTGAAAGGGCAATTTGATTTCCTTTTGCTTCGGATGTGATTTTCATTTCGGCAGAGAAAGAAAATGGCAATATAACAAGGTAGCAAACACCGTCATTTAATAATTGTGACTTTTGGAGCCCCCACTCACCTCCCTCCCTGCTCCCCCCTCACCTCCCTCCCTGCTCCCCCCTCATCTCCCTCCCTGCTCCCCCCTCACCTCCCTCCCTGCTCCCCCCTCATCTCCCTCTCTGCTCCCCCCTCATCTCCCTCCCTGCTCCCCCCTCATCTCCCTCCCTGCTCCCCCCTCATCTCCCTCCCTGCTCCCCCCTCATCTCCCTCCCTGCTCCCACCTCACCTCCCTCCCTGCTCCCACCTCACCTCCCCCTCACCTCCCTCCCTGCTCCCCCCCTCATCTCCCTACCTGCTCCCCCCTCACCTCCCTCCCTGCTCCCCCCTCATCTCCCTCCCTGCTCCCCCCTCACCTCCCTCCCTGCTCCCCCCTCACCTCCCTCCCTGCTCCCCCCTCATCTCCCTCCCTGCTCCCCCCCTCATCTCCCTCCCTGCTCCCACCTCACCTCCCCCTCACCCTCCCTCCCTGCTCCCCCCCTCATCTCCCTACCTGCTCCCCCCTCACCTCCCTCCCTGCTCCCCCCTCATCTCCCTCCCTGCTCCCCCCTCACCTCCCTCCCTGCTCCCCCCTCACCTCCCTCCCTGCTCCCCCCTCATCTCCCTCCCTGCTCCCCCCCTCATCTCCCTCCCTGCTCCCACCTCACCTCCCCCTCACCTCCCTCCCTGCTCCCCCCCTCATCTCCCTACCTGCTCCCCCCTCACCTCCCTCCCTGCTCCCCCCCTCATCTCCCTTCCTGCTCCCCCCTCATCTCCCTCCCTTCTCCCCCCTCATCTCCCTCCCTGCTCCCCCCTCATCTCCCTCCCTGCTCCCCCCTCATCTCCCTCCCTGCTCCCCCCTCACCTCCCTCCCTGCTCCCCCCTCACCCCCTCACATCCCTACCTCCTCACCCCTTTACCTCCCTCCCTGCTCCCCCCCTCACCCCCTCACATCCCTCCCCGCTCACTCTTTTTCTCTTCTGTTGTTTACTTTAACAGGTTCCCTCGCTCCGTCAGAAAATGAAGAGAGGCCTACTTAGCCTCACTGTAAGAGCTTGGGGAAATTGGCTCCTCCAATGATTGTTTTAACACCCCTAATTTTGAGAGAGGCCTCCAGGACTGGATACAGACTGTCTTGTACCCCTTCTTGGACAATTTGGCCCATTAGTTATTGAACTGGGTTAACAGACAGACAGAGCAGTGTGAGAGAGAGGTCTAGGTGGAGTGGTGAAGAGAGCAGTGGAGTGGTGGAGTTATCATGTTGTCTCGCAACCCTGAGGGGAAGGCAGGGCAAGACGGAAGGCCGTAGAGTAGCATCTCTCTTTCGATCTTTAACTTTGGAATATTATTAGTTCAAATGTTGCATTTGTTGAGCAAATCATTATAACCAACAGTGAAGTACCCTTAATTGCCCTTTATTGGCTCAGTTGGTAGATCATGGCGCTTGCAACGCCATGGTTGTGAGTTCGATTCCCACGGGGGACCAATATGAAAAAAGTATGAAAAGGCATGAACTCACTACTGTATGTCGCTCTGGATAAGAGCGTCTGCTAAATTACTAAAATGTAAATGTTTTACAGTCTTTAGTTTTTAGGGAAAAATTCCAGCTCACTCTTCCATGTTTTTTGTATTACTCTACACAACTATCAAATCAATTAACCTAATCAAAATACATCTATAAAAAATATAGATTTCTGAACTCTAAATGGAGTGT
>CM042424.1:4092755-4217202 GCA_023634145.1 Thymallus thymallus | reverse complement strand
CGACATCAAAACGCCAGAGCAGCCCCCGCCCCCTCCCCAAGTCTAATCCCCCCCTTCCCCTCCCCACGTCTCACCCCCCCCCCCCCCCCCCCCCTCCCCACATCTAAGTCTTACATAAAAAACATTAAATAAATAAAAACAAACAAAAGACCAGGGATTAATACTTCCATATTGTTTGTGTGTGTGTGTGTGTGTGTGTGTGTGTGTGTGTGTGTGTGTGTGTGTGTGTGTGTGTGTGCGTGCGTGTCTCTCTGGGAGTCCGTCTCTCCGGACAGAAACACGTCCGCTGGGTCGGCCGGTCCGCCGGACTTGGAAGCAGTAGAGACGAATATGACACAGCGGTGGGAATTTATAGGGCAGGTTTAGGGAGTGTTGTCTAATGGACAGTAAATCTGGAGCGGTGAACACCGTTACCTCTCCTCTCTCTTCTCTCCTCCCTACTCCCTCCTCTACTCTCCTCCCTCTTTTCTCTGTGTTTTTAATCTCTGCTTTTCTTTTGCCTTCGTTGTAGTCCTGATATGACTGACAACTCTCACCTCACTGCTGACCCCACTGCATTATGGGAGAGAGAGAGAGAGAGAGAGAGACTGTCTATGGAAGTGTGTTTTTACGCCTGTCCTCATAATGCAAGTTGGAATGATTTGGCATTGGTGAGCAATAATGAAAAACATAGAGCAATAATGAAAACAAATCAAAGGCAGTAAAACATTTATTACAAATGCAATTATGTTTCCAGTAAAACTAAAAAGCACTGGAAAACAGATGCTTTGACACAGTGTGTGCACTCAACACTCATAATGAAATGACCCTGCCTCTGCACTTAACAGTGTACTGAGATTGAGGCCTATGGTGTCATGTGACTTTAGCTGTATCTCTAATGTTCCCTACACTCGCCTATCTGCATCATCATGGCTTGTGTTCATGATCCAAGGTGAGGCGCCAGTGGTTTAGTGTTGCTGGATCGTATGAATGGCTTCAGTGGCTCAGCTTCCATTAATAATGCAGTAAGCCCCACCCCCTCCTCACCCTCTCCCGATGTGGAGTGAGTGGCCCCGTCAGTCCAGCGAGGGCTGATGGCAGTGACAGGTAAATTAGCCACCATACTGGATCCATTTCCCTGTGTCTGCCCCAGGTCACCCCAGCCTCTGAGAGGACAGGGCAGGGTAGGGACTGGAAGGACAAAAACAGGGAGAGGTGGAGAGAGAGAGAAAGGAAGAGAGGGAAGGGAGGAGGGTTGGGACGGTCAACCTCCACCCGTCCGTCGCCCATAATTCATTTCCCGACAGTGAATACCAGTAATATGACAGGGCTGTGTGTGTGTGTGTGTGTGTGTGTGTGTGTGTGTGTGTAACATGATGATAGCCCTATACGTCAGCTTCACTGGGCCAGATAAGGAGTGTTTCATTTTGTACACGGGCATCTCAGGTTTGTTGGCCTGGGTAGTGTGGGTGTGTGTGTTGTGTGTGTGTGTGTTGGTGTTGACAAGTGAAGGGGTGAAGATAGCATCTTGCACAGTAGTCAACGCCGCTCATCTCGCCACTTCATCTGCAAGTCGTGGTGACATCTGGAAGGGTCTGTGTTTCTCCCTCCAGCGCTGCTGCTGCTGACCAAATGAGAGCCGACAGATGCCGGGGCCGCCGTAGCATCTCTCTTTCTCTCTCTCCTTCACTCTTTAAATTCAATTTTGTAGCCTTTATAGACATGGCCAGTTAAATTACTTACATTGTCAAAGTATACATTTAACACAACATGGTGGGACCAACAGCAATAATAATAGTAGTAGTGGAGATGGGATTACAGTTAACAGCAACTACAACAACAGTAGTATTGGGAACAACAATACATTTAAGCAGTAGTAGTAGGCCAGTCTCAACCGGACTGAGGAGACACATCACATGGTATGAAAGACAAAACCAAAACTAAATGGGAAATATTATCGACATTACATTGCACTATTTCTCTCTCTCTCTCTCTCACCCCGAGCACTCTCTCTCGCCCGCTGCACACTTCCTACTCCTGCGCGTCAGAAACAGGCGTCTTGCTGTCACATCTAGATGATAGAGAGGAGGAGGAGGAGGAGGAGGAGGAGGAGGAGGAGGAGGAGGAGGAGGAGAGGAGACGGTGCATCTTGCCAGAGCTTCTGTCTTCTCTCTTTTTGTTACAGTGAAAGAGGAGTGAGCCTCTCTTTGAGGGTTGGAGAGAGAGAGATACTCGACTCATGTGAGTGTGTGATCTGTCACAGCGCTACAGAGAGGTGCTGCTAGGGTAAAGCCCCTTTAGGGTGACAGCATGATGAGAGAGGCGCTACCAACGAGGGGTACCAACGCACCCCTTCCTGCTCTTCCTCTCCAGCTCTCATTAACCCTGAACACTGATTGCCCCCAGGACTCCCTTCCACTAATTAGAGGAGAAAAATATGTCTCTGTCTGTCTCCACACACACACACACACACACACACACACACACACACACACACACTGTGATGCTGACAGACCGCTTGCTATAGGTGTGAGAGAGAATGAAAGCCTTGTCTATTGTATGTCTACTGTTGTTCAGTTCAGACATGTTAGCATCCGCCAGGAGAGAACCAGCAGGCGACAGCTAACAGCTAGCAACGCTGACACAACCATCACACAACCATGATCACAGCCCATCACCACCCCCTTGTAATGCTTACTTCTTTAATTTAGCCGTACTCTCCATTAAAGGGATGACGACATCATAAGAAGGGAATGTGATTGGTTGTTGCAGTTTATGGAATGAAAGGAAACAGGGTGCCTGGTGTTGTGATTGGAAGGTAGATTTATCTGAAGGCGGCAGTTTAAAATATAGTTCTTTGTTTTGATCAGAGTTGGGACTTTGCAGTGGATTACCTATTCCCTTTGAATGTGTCTTTTAAAAAGGTGTGTGAGACTGTGTGTGTGTGAGGTGAGTTTACGTCGATGTGTGTGCGTGTGTGTGTCCATACTCTACGTTCACGAGGCTAAGACTACACACTCGCGCACAAACACACACAATGGCTCTTCCGGAGCTCCTTGGCGCATTAAGGCTCTATTGACAGGGGAGACTCTCTTGTCCGCGTTTCTCTTTCAGCATGGCCGTCCTAATAGCACTTTGACATCTCCATTCTCCATTCAGAAAGCTTTTGTGTTCCGGGGGGACATTTGTGAATCGAGAAAAGGGCCCTCTCTCTTTCTCTCTGTCTCTTTGTGTTTTACACGCTGTTAGGGCCTTCTGCTAGCAGACACAAACATGTTGTGGGAGTTGTACAGCAAATAGCCATTTGTACCTGGCCCGGACCTCGGGAGTTAGTGGAGAGGGAGGGAGGGAGGGAGGGAGTGAAAGAGAGGAGGAGTGTTTAATAGCACTTGAGTACCATCTGTAGATGTAGCCATCGATCCCGGTGGACTGTAGCCCCCCCCCCCCTGCACCTTGGCATGACTTTTCACTTTATCCCCACCCCCTCCCTCCCTCCCTCCCTCCCTCTTTTTTCCTTTCTGCCACTGTGTGCT
The DNA here is from genome assembly GCA_023634145.1 of Thymallus thymallus. Lineage (NCBI taxonomy): Eukaryota > Metazoa > Chordata > Actinopteri > Salmoniformes > Salmonidae > Thymallus > Thymallus thymallus. Next base: position 4,213,690 of record CM042424.1, on the reverse strand, counting down.
TCAGCGACTCCATCTTTCTTAGTTGATGGTGGCGGTTGGACCGTTGGGTGGATGGGTGCTGTGGTTGACCCAGCCATGGGATCTGGGGTCATAAATAATTCCATCAGTGTGACAGAGAGCCACTTTAGAGTGTTAGGGAGCAGCTAGCAGGGCCAAGGAGAAGAGACAGATGGGTCATTAGACAATTTGTCAAGTAAATATGTATGATTATGTATTTATATATGATATAATATATATGATTATACAAATATTTAATGGAATAGTGACGAGGATAAACATTTATTTATTTCACCTTTATTTAACCAGGCAAGTCAGTTAAGAACAAATTCCTATTTACAATGACGGCCTACCGGGGAACAGTGGGTTAACTGCCTTGTTCAGCGGCAGAATGACAGATTTTTACCTTGTCAGCTCGGGGATTCGAGCCAGCAACCTTTCGTTTACAGGCCCAACGCTCTAACCACTCGGCTACCTGCCACCCCCAAAAAAACATAAACCATACATAAAAATACATCATGCTTTGACAATGAGCCTGAGGTCACTTTCCGCTACTAATTTGGCTTGAAGGATTCAACGTACATATGGATTCAGTCCTGTGGTTTTGTGGAATTCTCAAGTACATTAGTATTGACAGATAAAAAACCATATGTAGCCAATTGTATGCTCATATCAAGGGTCAATGTAAAGGCATTACAGACTAGTATACAGCAGATTTCTATATATCCATATATCTCTGACATGTTTGTCTCTGCTCTGTGACCGTATCGTGAGGTCATGAGCAGACACGACACACACACACACACACACACACACACACACACACACCGAGATTGTAGAACAGGAATGTTTTTTCTCCCAGGTAAACCTGCCAAGCTGTAATTACCACCAGACCCAGAACCAAACTCTCTCTCATCATTGTTAAGACATCCCATATAGGAAGTGTAGGGGAGAAATATAGCGTTTAGAGAGAAACCAGAGCCAAGCAGATTTGTGTGCCTAGTACCGTTCACACGCCAACCAAAATAATTTATATATGTTTGTGTTTGTGTGTTGGCAAGGGTTGAGGTGTTTGGGGAGATGAGAGAGTGTATTTGCGTGTGCGTCTGTGTGGGTGTTTGCGTGTGCGTCTGTGTGTGTGTTTGTGTGTGCGTCCTTGCATGCATGCATGCATGCATGCGTGTGTGTGCCTTCACATCCCTGTGTGTGGGTGTGTGTGCGTCTGTGTGTGTGTTTGTATGTGTTTGCGTCCTTGCGTGCATGCTTGCATGTGTGTGTGCCTTCACATCCCTGTGTGTGGGTGTGTGTGTGTGGGTGAGCTGGGCCGGGCCAGGAGGAATGCAGTGTAGCTGTCTAGCGGTGCACCTTACATGGCTGCTGTGCTGCAGGCCTGGTGCTGGTGCTGACCTACCCTCTGAAGAATGCCCCCTGACTGTCAACCAACCCACCAGCAACGGGGAGAGTTACTTTCACTAAGCAATGCAGATCAGCGTGTTGAAGTGTGTGTGTATCCGTGTGTGTGTGTGTGTGTGTGTGTGGCGCCACGGTTAGCACTGGATCCCATATGCTTGTCCCTGTGGACACACTAACGGTTCTTCAGAGCCTTTTGAGTCAGTCGGACAGACCGCCGGACAGACCGCCGGACAGACCGCCGGACAGACCGCCGGACAGACCGCCGGACAGACCGCCAGACAGACCGCCGGACAGACAGCCGGACAGACAGCCGGACAGACAGTCGGACAGACAGACAGTCAGTCAGTCAGTCAGAGAGGGGTCCTTATATTTTTCCATGGTGTTTAAAGGGATTACATGGCCCCTGTGCTGTACGTCTCACTGCCCCTCCACTTCAAAGCAGCTAGCACGCTGCGCCAGGGGCACACTGGCCCTCTCTCACTGCACGCCGCTGGCACAAACCCCACATCTGCCCAGAGGGACTGCCAACGAGTGTGTGTGTGAGTGAGAGAGAGGAGACTTTTTTTAGCTTTCTCAACCACCTGCACACAGTAGTCCCTCCTCATCTGTAGGAGTGTGTAAAATCTGTCCTTAGATCAGCGATTAAAATAGCTTACTGTCACTAAGCCCTCATTTACTTTCACTGGCCCCAGACCAGTTGTCAAATCAACTCAGTACCACTTAGCTAGCCAGTCACGTCATGTTCCAAGTTCCAAAAAACATTATTGTCCATTTAAGGTCAATTGGGATTTTGTCTTTGGCTTCCATGACAGGAAAGCTAAAAGTGGCAGTCAGACATGAGCTAAGGGTGCCAGTGAGGGACAAACAGTGCTTGGTACCTCAGCCAATGGGCTACCAGCCATGTATCCAGTGAGGGCCTTTGACTCCATACAACTCCTGACTCCAATAGAGTTTATACAAGTACCAAATGTGTCATGACACATACACAGATTCCCGGTTGATTAATTTAGTCTGTGATGTGTTGACACGGTGTGATTCCCGACTAGAATCGAGCCATATGTTCTCAATAGTACAGCTAAAACCTCATGAACGAGTCTAAATCAAGATAAGTTTTTAGTTAAACTACCAAAACAAAGTATCAAAGATGAAGTAAGAAATATTATTGGCTATATTTTCATTGAGTTTGGATGAATTTACATTAAGAGGAGATTAATTTACAGACATTCCCTTGAATAACTAAAATACCTAGGCAGATACCAGAAGGTAGGAAAGCTGATTCGTGAATAAGATAGATCAATATATGAACGTATAGTGGAAATGTTGCCCTCCCCTCTCTTGACCTCACCCTCCCCTCTCCCTCCATCCCTCCACCTCTCCTCTCTTCCCTCCATCCTAAACTGTGCTCCCATCCCAGTCTCTCTGTCAGGGGCCTGGCCTACCCACAGGTCAGCCATACCACCGTAATAGAAATCAGACAAGGTGAGCAGCAGAACATTTGACCCATGACCCCACCAAACCTCCGGCTGGTCAATATTCAAATAAAAAACTCTATCACCCCATCCTCTGCTCTCTTCCGTTATCCACTCATTGTTTTCTAAATTGTATCCACCCTCCTCTCCCCATTTACACTAGACAGTATATTTAAAGGAAGTAGGGAGTTCATTTTCCAGAATTCACCAGGAGCTCCCATGAGGCTTCACTTCCCCTCTACCCCGCCACCTCTAAGCCGCAGACAGACACTTTCCTTTAGCGGCTATCGCTATCGCTAACACTAGCCACACCGACAGACTTGAGAGGACCTGGACATTAGCTAATCCATATTTATTGCATCTGGTCCCTCTTCCCCCGGCTTGTAATTTGTATGGAGAGATGTATTAGCGCTAACACGCTAGCCCTGGCAACAACAGGTTCAGACTGATGTGAGATGCTACACGTCTGATTTGACTTAGCGTTAGCCTCGCGGGACCTAGCGGGAGGGAAGGTACTGTCTAGCAGGACTAGGGGGCTGGGCCCAGTCTGGCCGTATTGAGTTTCTGTGATGGCTGTTTAGCTTGTAGCTACGCGGGGGCATAGGGGGGGAACAGAGGGTGCCCCAGCTCAATGAGTTTACTGACAGGAACCCTTAGACCACAGGGCCAGGGATCGATAGCCCCTGCTCTGAACTACACAGTACCGCCAGACGAGACAGACCCAAACAATTGGGGATAGTATTGCATTACACACACTCACTCACTCACAGACATGTAGTTACACACATGCATGTACTTACACATATTTACATACTGGTACATGTGTTTTTACTGGATTTGTTGATATGCAAATGCTTATGTCTCTAACAAGCACACATGCACAGACAGACAGACAGACAGACAGACAGACAGACAGACAGACAGACAGACAGACAGACAGACAGACAGACAGACAGACAGACAGACAGACAGACAGACAGACAGACAGACGTCACATCTGGAGGTTATGTTTTCCTCCCTTGGACCTGGAACCCATTCTCCAGGTGGCCCCATGTGTCCCTCTGAACAAACACTGTCTCCCTCTCCACTTCCTCCCGCGTCACAGGGCCAGCCCCAGACATTGTGTGGCCGCCGCCCACCGTGCCGCCCTGTGACTGGTCAGAAGGTCACAGAGTTGACATTTATTAAAGGAAGTTACACGGCCGGTTATGGGGAGTTGACAGTCCTCTCGTCACGTCTCTGGTCCCGCCAGGAATCACAGAGGTTAGGGTTCCTGCTTCCCAACAATAAAATAAACAATTAACTTGTTAAGGGCCTGTATGACCCTCCCAGGGCTCACTATTGAGCCAAAATGACAGCTTTCATTTTGCAGCTCTGTGCCACTGGGATCTGTATTTCTACCGGAGTAGACTAGAGTAGGAGAGCTAAGGAAGTGGAGCTAAGGTGGACTACATGTCGTCTGCCGTAAAAACACATGTAGGGCGTTGGGAAAGGAGAACATTTGTAGTATTTCAGGTAGTCCCTGAAAACCACAGAGAGTTGAATGCAAACCACAAACCTGTGTATTATAGCGGCCTGTCATTTCACATATTGTAGCGCGAGGGAATGAACGAGTGAACGAACGAGGGATGGTGAAGTTAGTGGCTCTCCAGGGAGAAGAGGAGGGTTTAGTAGACCGTCAGGAACAATGAAAATCAGAAAGTAGAAAGGTAGAAGTGTTTAAGACCAGATATGTGTGTGTGTGGATGGATCAAACACACACACACACAGGTCTACAAGGGGTCGCAATCTCCGCCGCCCCACGCATGGCATCCCCCAGCCTTCTAAAACCCTTGTTCTCCTCTCCTCCATCAGTGTCCTGATACTTTCCAGTCTTGTTTTCCTCTCCTCCATCAGCGTCCTGACACGTTCCAGTCTTGTTTTCCTCTCCTCCATCAGCGTCCTGACACATTCCAATCTTGTTTTCCTCTCCTCCATCAGCGTCCTGATACGTTCCAGTCTTGTTTTCCTCTCCTCCATCAGCGTCCTGACACGTTTCAGTCTTGTTTTCCTCTCCTCCATCAGCGTCCTGACATGTTCCAGTCTTGTTTTCCTCTCCTCCATCAGCGTCCTGACACGTTCCAGTCTTGTTTTCCTCTCCTTCTTTCAAACCCACTTCGGTTTCATTTGAAGCATCCCAAACTAAAGCTCTTCATCTAATTTATTGCATGTACTTTCACGCAAATGGCAAATGGGTCTTGTGTGTTTTGATGGTCTATAGCTTTCCTTCATGTATACGTTACATTGCAGAGATGCTGATGATGTTTATTTTTGCAGTAAGTAATCACCACTATGGAACTTATGACAGTAGACAGGCCCAGGGACCTGGAACAATGCCCTGTGAGACCCACACACACACACACACACACACGCCAAGTCTGTACACTAACACACAAAAGAAAACACAGATTATGGCCCATATGCATACTAACAGAATACTTGCGCCACACACACACACTGAACACACACACACACACACACATTCTCCCGGTGCTGTTGTGCCACAGGGATAGATGTGTTCTGGCACTCAGGTGGGGTAGTGTAAATCACACTGCAGCAACAGTGCCACCCACCTCTTCAAAGATGAATGGGCCGACCCACATGCCAAGCAACAATCCCAATGAGGCCATTTAAAACCAGAACGGCTGAACCATTGTAATTTGAAACGGGGGGGGGGAATTTCCTACTTAAGTATACCTTTTCCTTTCCTCATGGACATGGCTCACGTGAACAGAATCCAGTTGTATCCCATTTCATGTTATTCATTTCATGTTAGTCATTTCATGTTAGTCATTTCAAAGCAAACACCAACACAAAGAATTTTCCCTGTCAAACAATCGATCCGATCTATTGTACCTCGTTGGACCAGTCATGTTTACAGCTTGTTTAGAGTGAACAACACAGCCAGCTGTATGGCACTACTTCTGGTTGCCGGGGGGTTCAGTTTGCTCTGATAAGCCAGTGTACTGTGCTGTAAAGCGTAGTAGAATTTTGCGAGACGCTACAACGACTCCCAGTAACAACGACAAAAACATGCATTTCTCTGGGGACCCCTCAGCCCCCGTCTAGGAGCCCCTGTGTGTGAAGGCAGGCAGAGAGGCAGGCAGGCAGGCAGGACAGGGAAGTAGGCAGGGAGACGGGCAGGCAGGCAGAAAGTGAAATAGGGTACAGAGCTGCCGGGGAAACAGGGAGGGAGGAGGGGTGGGGGGTTTGAGTTAATGGTCTTGCATCTTCCTGGCAGCATGTCAATAATGGTTCTAATCACATTAAGTAAAGAGTCCATTAGCTTATAGTCTCTCTGCTGTATGCTAGCCTAGTAGAGACACAGTAAGCAGAGAGCTCCCCTAATGGTGTGTGTCTGTCTGTGTGCTATAGACACCACAACCACTGCACTATGATGATGGGAGACAAGCACCGGGTGCAGATAGGATACAGTGAGTGTGTTTTTGTCTGTTTTTATCAGTCAGTCTAGTGCTCAGTTATTTCAGCTTACAATGAACACTGTGTAGGGAATTGGTTATCTGTTGTATTAAATTAGTTCATCGCAGGTAAGAATGGAATAAGAAATCGTATTTGTTGCATTTTTACCTAAATGGCAAGACATATGAATTGATGTTTGTCTTTGAAGAATTGTATTAAAGTATAATTCATTACACCTTGGCTTCCTCTGTTGTAAAATATGAGCAGACACAGAATATGAGATCAGGTTGATGATTAGTGAAGGTTGGAACCTCATTCTCAAGTGTCATTAGTCCATATTAGGTAGAAAACGCAAAAAATATCAAGTATCAACATTTTACTTGTCCTCGCTCCAGCAGGGCTAATCTTCAAACAGATCAGATTTGTTCTTTCCTTCAACTGCTTAAGGATAATGGCTGTTAGGGGGTCAGGTATTACATTGAGGGAGAACCGAAACGACACATACATACATCAGAATACAACACAAACACACCGTAAGCCACCGAGCAGAGCAAATTGTGAGCATATGTTAATGCACCTTTCCTCCCATGGTCCTTGCCAAAATAGTAATCAAGACAAAAGAGGGAGAGAAAAGGAGGCCATCACGCCAAAGCAGCCCCTTCCCTCCACCCCCCTAGACAGACAGGCCATTTCTCAGCCGCCTCACTGCTCCTCTCAGCCCCTGAAGGAGGAACAGCGGCCCCCACATCTGTCTCCCAGGCCCAGGACAGACCGGCCGGGCCACGTCCAAACGCTGCACATCACACGAATCATCCTCAATTAATGTGAACCATCAGGCGCTCCCTCCTTCCCTGCTTCCTCTCCTCCCTCTCTTTTCTCTCATTTATTGTTCCCTCACTTCTCAGGGGAGTCCCCCCTGGGTGCGTTCTGGGTCCGCTGAGTTTTACAGTGTCGACCGAGGATACGGCTGCTTAGCACAGCGGGGCTAGCTAGCCAAAATGTTAGCTTGGATGCCTTGTGAAAAGAGACAGCGAAATCAATAGATCAGTCCAAGCCCGGCCAGACGGTGCTAAGATTTAACTGCTGCGGGCGCTTCTTTGAAAGGTTCTGATCTGATCTGAAGCCTGGGCTGCTCCAAAGCTTTTTTTTTTTCTAATCCACTGCGGCGCAGAGGGCCCCGAAATGGCTTCCATGTGCCTCCCCATCTGCACCTCTGCTGGGCTGTGGCCAAAGGACCGTCCTCGTTACCTTTTGAAGGGATGTGGAGGGACAGCTTTAAAACAAAAGGGGGGTGAACCAGAGGTTACCAGATATTCTTTAGGGAGAGAGAGACGGAGACAGAGACAGAGACAGAGAGACCCTGGGGGGAAAAAAGAGGGAGAACAGCTCACCCTGAGCCACCTGGATGTCAGAGAGTGACTCACCCTATCTGTCCTGGTAGAAAGGCCCTAAACCAACCCGCCTGCACCACTATCAATTTCACTCCACTTGATTAGCGCCCTAAGCAACAACCGACACGTCCTCATGAATTTTTTACCAAAGCCTTGAGTTAAATCAGGTTGGAGAGCAAGCAGGCAGGGCGGCAGGGCCAGGGTATCTCTGGGCTAGTTTGCTTGAATTGCTTGATCACTGTGTCTGGTTCTCAGTCGAAAAAGCAGTCCTTAAACCTCATCACATTCACTCACACTGCAGAGAGAGCAGACCCTAGTCATTCCGGCTCTGAAGGAGTCTCTGGCACTGATGAGCTTCATATTGACCACGCGGGTGCACACACTGCAATGCCTGGGTTTAATTGAATAACGGAAAAAGGCATCAACCCGGATTCCATATCTGATCTGCTTCCCCCTCCCAAGTTCTAATAAGAATTATGAATGTGCCGCAGCAGAAGGGCCATGTGTAGCGTTTTATTGAATCCCACCTGGTTTAGACGTCAGGGTGTCTTTTTAAGGGGCGGCTGGGATGTTATATGGAAAACAGGATGATTCTCCAGGCCTGGGCTGTTTGAATCCCTCTGCCCTCGGGGTCACCATGAGTCCTTTAAGATCATTCTTCTTCTCCTTTAACTCTCTATCGCTCTCGCTCTCTCTCTCTCTCTCTCTCTCTCTCTCTCTCTCTCTCTCTCTGTCTCTGTCTCTGTCTCTCTCTCTCTCTCTCTCTCTCTGTAGTTGATCTTCTTCCATCTCCCTCTTGAAACGAGAGTCCTCTCGCTATCTCCGCCGCTATCTGACATACAGAGATTGTTTCTGACTGTTTCCTCTAAGACAGTGTCAGTTTCGTTGTTTCCTTTGAGTATTGTAATACAGTAGAAGTATTAAATAATGCTGTTATGTATCATTTCATTTGGAAATAAAAATGTAGAACTATACTTTTACCATTCAGATGTAATTATGCAGGACATGAGGAAAATAATCTAAAGCATTCACCATTTTTAAAGTGTGTTCTCTCACGTACCGAAACATTCAGTTAAAATGAGAACATGGTGTTAGCTAAGTGTGATCTCAGAGTGCCGGTTCCTTACAAATGTCCTCAGCCCACGTCTGGGTCGACCCACTCCCCCGTGACCCGTCATCACCATGCAGGAAGTGGTGCCCATTTTTCAACCAATGACCTCCGACCTTGCCACCAGAGAGCCAATTGGAGCGGAGCTTTTGTGAACCCCATCCCCCATGGCACCCCTCTTGCCACCACCACTACCCAAATTCATTATTCATGGAGCGATAGAAAGAGAAAAAAAAGAAGGAGAGAAAGGGAGGGAGAGAAACAGAATATGGAGGAGGGAAGCCACGAGGTTCAAGACCTTCTCAGATCACACTGAACTCGTGCTTAACCTCCCTTGAAGTGGCGAGCGCGGGGATAGAGGCAGTTTCTTCTTCGGGTTGGGGATTGAGAGCGGCCGACGAGGATCAATATGGGATTCCCTGGTGTCTTCTGGGGGAACGCGGCGCTGCAAGCCGATTGGTGGATCAATGTGGTTCCCAGGGTTCAACTCCAACACCGCAGCCAGCCAGTAGTCTCCTTCGCCGTGATACAGTAATACATACTGCCGTGTGGTTGGCTGGTTGCAGCCTACGCAATGTAGCCTAAATCTATTAGGGCCAAGATGCCCATACAGTATATAAGCTATTTGTCTATTGAATGGCATTATGATAAAGCCTAGAAAGACTGATAACCCCCATTATGACATCTTTAGTTCTATCTGGGTCCCTATTCCACACACCCAGAACACGACTGTCGACTGTACAGCTAACAGCCCATAGGATATTAATGGTTGGTATTAGCCTTGTTTGCCTTGCGTGAGGATGACAGGATCTCTCTCCGTTCCCTGCCAAATAGACTGGGTCATTGGATATGATAGGTGATGATTAGTGAAAAGTATGAGTATGTTCTTCCCTCCTAGTCCCCTATGCAAATCCTCCCAGCCTCTCTCTCTCTCTCTCTCTCTCTCTCTCAGCGCGGGCTGTTAATACTAGCGCTGCAGCTAATTGTATAATTGCCTGTTTTGTTTTAAATTGACAGCGTTGCCCCGACCCAATAACAAGGCCATCATTTGTTCATCCTCTCCTGTCAGCCTTAATTTAACCAGGTGGGTTGCCGGGCCGGGCCGGTCGCCCCCAACAACACCCACCACCTCCGCTACTAGCGAACATTACCGGGGAACGCCGCTAGCGAGCGAACCGGTGGCAAGATAAATAAACACAGCCGTCGTCGGGCGGATTAATTCCGAGTGACACAGACACGTTGAGGGGGTAGAGGGGCCTACCGCCACCTCTCTGCTGTAATTATTGTTTAATTGTCATTAACCTCACAAACAGAGACGCGTTGTTTAAAGGACTCTGGGATGTGTAGTGACAAGGTGATCTGTCATACCTCTGGAGGGAGGAGGAAAAGGGGCGAGGGGGAGGGAAGGGATTAATGAGGTATTACGGTGAGGGGGGGGGGCAGAGCAGGAAAATACATGGGAACGAGAGGGCCAACATTAGGCTAATTGGGAGATGAGTGCCTCCTTGTAAAAAGTGCTTCTAATGGCACATTTGTTACTCATGCGGTGGCGGCGCTACGCTAATGCGCTAATGCAGGCTGGGCTGCAAGAGGTGGTTAACACTACAGGGACTTTGTGTTTGTGTGCAAATATGTACATGAGCTGTCTCGGAATTTCTATCACCCAGGCTCTGAGATATGATATGTACACAATGTGTATACACACACACACACACACACACACTATTGTGGTGTTAGATGTTTTTTCTCATCAAGCTAGGAAGTTAGCATTGAATTAACAAGCGGTGTTTGATTCACAAGTGGGGTTTATCGTTGCATATCTTTGTGTTTCAACGTGGATCGAGTATCTCAGTTTATGTCTATTTACATAAAAGTGCTTAAGAGTTGTTTTTGTATATAAAATAAATGTAGCCCAGTCATGATACCATCACATAGCATTGCTTTGAAATATGAAATGAAACATGTTCTTGTTCATTGTCAAATATGTTTTTTTATTATCTGTTACTATTTATTTAGTATTTTTTGTTGCACAGATCTTGTGGTCTGTACTTTGATAGTATTACCATAAAACACGTTATTGCAAAATATACTGTTACATAGCGTTGTAAAATGTCAGAATAATAAGTTCCTGAATATAAAAAGCACATGATGTTTCCTCTTAGACCAGGAACTGTAGTCAAGCTTATTATTATATTGTTCACTCAGTCCGGTTGGTGTGGGGTTCAGTAAATGCAAGCTTGAGTTTCTCTCTCGCCAATCTCTCTCTCTCGCGCCAATCTCTCTCTCTCTCTCTCTCTCTCTCTCTCTCTCTCTCTCTCTCTCTCTCTCTCTCTCTCTCTCTCTCTCTCTCTCTCTCTCTCTTGTTACCGCCCTCGTTGTTTGATTTAACAACAAGCAGAGGGATGAAGGGATGGGTGGGAAGAATATGATAAGAACATAAGCCATACTTGGGTCCGGACAGTGTTCTGAAAAGCAGAAGGATACATTGCAGGGTTTTAAAGGGGACTAGCACCGCCAAGTGACCTTTGAACCTTTGAAACAGCGATAGCTGACTCTCTCCTCAGGGGTGGTAGCCTACTGTATTGAGTGCGGAATATTTATTGTTGATTTATCTGCAAAGTGTAGGCCTAGCCTTTTATTGGGCGTCTTCTAATCAATAACCTACCTCTGACAGAATTTACTGTATTGTATTTCATTAGTGTCACTTTGTACCAGTAAACAGATCCAAAATAGTACTACGTACGTTGGAATATGTCAATCATTTGATGAGTTTGTGTTCAATATCCCTTGTGGCTGGGTGTGTACTTGTCAGTGTACTAACGTATGTAACCCTTATTCTACGACCCCCGTTGTACATTTCAGACTGACTATTTCTGAGCAATTCTCTCCGTTTATTATCTTTCGACATAATAACACATTTCTAATTTTACTTTTTTTCAATGAAATCCGATGGAAATCCAAATGCCCCAAACTGCCGTGTAGCTACAGTATGAAATAGTGCACAGGCTCGAATTTAAAGTCATACCTCCAGGCGAAAATCTCATACACACACACACACAGAATGAAAGTGTAAAATGTATTTTTTATGTATAGTTAACAACCCCCAGTTACTATTGATGTTCCGTCTCCCAAGGATTCATTTGGCTTCTATTTCTAAGGGCATGATTTGCAACCACTCTCTATCTACCCCTCTTACAGACACACATGATCACACACACATGATCACACACACACACACACACACGAAACACACACACTTCCTTTTCCATTCTCTCTCTCTCTCTCTCTCTCTCTCTGTCTTGTTAAACATTTATCTTGTGTTTTTCCCCTTTAAGGCCCTTTGTGCTTTGTGATGTTGTTTTTACACCCTTTTAGACTCCAGAGTTGTATCTTTTATAGATTCTGCCAGGCAGGAGAGGAGAGGAGAGGAACGGGGAACATTAGTCTGGCGTTGCCTCTAATTGTTTTAGTTGCTGTACGACGCTCCCTTGATGTCACACTCGTCTGGGGCACACAGGTCCCACAGGACCATGCAGAGTAAACTGTAGTGTTTATCCCCGTCACTCATATAATACACACACACACACACTCATGCATACATACATACACACACACTCGCACCATTCACAAAGTAGCAGCTCTGTAGTGCACACAGCCCCGCTTTTTTCCCCTGTGTGAACAAGCAATGTGGGAATTAAGTTTGAATAAAATGTCTAGATAATTTATTAGCACTAATGTTGAACCTCATTCTAACAACTGTTAAAGTTTGTCATTCAAATAAGTTGTTTAGTTGACGGGATGTGTCATAATCTCTGTTAGTGATTTGCTGGGTTCCACCCTCCCAGTAGAATACACAGTCAGAGCACTAGTGGGTTCAGGGTAGGAGACAACAGAACTGGGTCAGTATTCTGTGTATCAAAGCTCTGAGCCCGACCGCAAACCCCTTCAGTTCAGGTTCAGGTCTTGCCAAGATTCTTTTCCCAGAATCCTTTGCCATGTCTCGACGTTTGGCAATTGACATGCATGTTTGTTCAAAACTCGAGGCGTTTTATTTTTCAGTGGTTAATAGCACCATCTCCAAAAGAGACGTTCGCCAAGGAAAGTGCTCCTCTTGGAATAATGCTTAAGAGCTCTCCCGTCGGAGCCATTCCGTTCTCCCAGGATGGAAACTTTGTTTCCCACGCTTCCACAGGGCTCCACAAGCACAGGGTTGGGAAACACCAAGGCCGATGTAAAATATGTACTCTCAACATTTACTTCATTACATTTCCCCTTCCCTCGCTCCCTCCCGCCTTCTCTCCATAGGCCCGCCTTCTCTCCATAGGCCCGCCTTCTCTCCATAGGCAGTGTAAATGCAAGCACATGCGTTTTCCACTTGACAAGGTTGCACTGATAAAGTGTGCCTGCTTCATTAGTGTTGAATCTGGTGGAAGATATGCATCCCATAAACATCATTAACATAAAGCACAGTAAAGACTGACCCCAGGTCTGTTCTTAATGAACGTGATGCCAAATCGGTGTCGCCTCCAAGCCGGCCTTCAAAGACACACTTAAATAAACATGCATGTTCTTATTTTAATGTCCAAGATGATTTAAATCCCCATAGACTGATGTTCCTTTGTGCGTTAGATTCCCTTAGAGATGAAAGAGTAAACTAAGGAAAATGGCTGCCAAGAAGCAAGGCGCGATTAGTGGCTCTCGCTAATTAATCCCTTCTTTCTTATAGCAGCCTTTTCTCTCCCCGGCTGTCACCCCGGCAGTAAACATAGCGGAGCTGCGCGCCGTGCGCTGTTCCGAGGGACTCTCAGCGAGAGTTCACATCTTTCACGGGCTGTTTTTGTTAAACAGTCTCACAGCGAATAGATCAACGTCCCCAGAAATGGTTAGAATTCACAGGTACCCGCTAATAGCCTACCAGCCCCACCGGCCCCCAGCGGCATCCATTTGTTTGCTTTTAGACTTTATTAAACTCTGCCGGTTCCTCTCGCTGTGTGCCTAATGACTGTGTATGCATAGCTGATTAAAGGTCAAGAAGGAAGGAGAGAAAGGAGGAAATGGAGAAAAGGGACAGGGAAGAGGAGGAGTGTTATTATCAGAACTCTATTATCAATCTTTACTTGTTGCTTCAGGGGCCTCTGAATTTCACGAGCCGATAACAACACCCCTTCCTCCCCGCTCCCTCTCGACCTCAGACCGACCACAGTGATTATGCACAATCAATAACTTTTGTGTGTTTTGTCTATTCTCTCGTCTTGTCTTTCCACTGGGCCTCTAGGATGCTGCGGGCAAGGTGCTGGACCGCTGGTCTATTATGTCTCGGGAAGAGGAGATCATAACCCTGCAGCAGTTCCTTCGTTTCGGAGAGACCAAGTCCATCGTGGAGCTGATGGCCATCCAGGAGAAGGAGGGTCAGGCGGTCACCGTGCCCTCCTCCAAGACCGACTCGGGCATCCGGACGTTCATCGAGAGCAACAGCACGGGTCGCAGCAGAAGCCCAGGCCTCCTCAACCACATGGAGACCAGCAGCCCGTCCAGCATCCACCACTTTGAGAACATCCCCAATAGCCTGGCCTTCCTGCTGCCATTCCAGTACATCAACCCTGTGTCGGCCCCCATGCTGGGCCTGCCACCCAACGGTCTGGCACTGGAGCAGTCGGGCCTCCGGGGCCTCCGCGACCGGGACCGCGAGGCCAGCCTACCCAACCAGAGCGAGCCGGTGGAGAGCAGCGAGTCTGAAATATCCCTCAGCCCTTTCCGCAGCAGTGGTCAGAGCCCCAGCCGCGTCGGAACCCTGGGGGGCATGAACAACGCCATTGAGCCCAAACAGGAGCCCAACAACCGGGCATCGCCCATCTCGCCCACTCCTTCCAGCCAGCCGTCCCAGCAGCAGACAGAGCAACAACAGCAAGGCCTACAGCAGCAAGGCCAGGGGCAACCCGGGACGCCACGGCCTCGGTCTAACTCCCTCAACGACCACCAGGCCCACCACCACTTTGTGAAGAGCGAGCAGTCCAAGAGCATCACCCACTCCTCCTTCTCTTCCAAGATGCACCGCATGCGTCGCATGGGTGCCACTTCGCGCAAGGGCCGCGTGTGCTGCAACTCGTGCGGCAAGACCTTCTACGACAAAGGTACGCTGAAGATCCACTACAATGCCGTGCATCTCAAGATCAAGCACCGCTGCACCATCGAGGGCTGCAACATGGTGTTCAGCTCGCTGCGCAGCCGCAACCGCCACAGTGCCAACCCCAACCCGCGCCTGCACATGCCCATGCTGAGGAACAACCGTGACAAGGACCTTATCCGTGGGTCGGGCCCCGGCACGCCCGTCATCTCCAGCTCCAAGAGCGGCTTCACCCTCACCAGCCCCGGACGGCCGCCTCTGGGCTTCGCCACCCCGCCCCTGGACCCCATGCTCCAGTCGCCCCTGCAGAGCCCGCTTATCTTCCCCTCCCTGAAGTCAGTGCAACCCATCCAGCCGGTGCCACCTTTCTATCGCACACTGCTGTCCCCACAGCACCTGGTCAGTCCTCCAGTGTCGCTGCCCACCAGCCCCATCCTGCCCTCCACCACCAACAGCACCTCTCTGATGGACCAGCAGCATCAGCTCCTGGCTGCCGCCACGGGCGCAGCCTCCCACAACGCCCACAATATGTCCTCTGAAGGTGGGCCAATGTCCCACCATAGGCTGCCCACCCCCAGTATCCCCCAGCAAGATCCAACTGCTGCCACCAACACAGACCCCACCCCCAAGAAAAAGCCCCGTAAGTCCAGCATGCCGGTGAAGATTGAGAAGGAGGTGATTGACGTGGCAGACGAGTACGATGAGGACAAAGACGATGATGATGACGACAGCTGCCACCACCACCACCATCACCACCACCACCACCCCTCCTCCCACCTCCACCACAACAACATCAACGGAAACTGCAACAACAACAACAACAGCAGCGGAGGGAACAACAATGGCCACCACAGCGGCGGCAGCGGGCACCAGTCCCCCTCCCAGGACGAGATGAGCCCAGGCCTGATGAGGGGACACCTGATGAGGCACGACCAGGATGACTGCCGGGGTGGGGGGCCCGGAGGAGAGGGTGGCAGGGGCGAGAGAGGAGGCCCAGGCGGTGAACTCCGCTGCATGGACAGCTTCACCTCCGAGGACCAGGACCATGAGAGAGACTTTGAGAACGATTCGGAGACGTCGGACTCAAAGATGTTCTACCGCGAGGAGATGATGGAGGTGGAGGAACAGCACCAGAGGCTGAGGCTCAACTCCTCCAGGAGCTCCAGAGTGGGAGGAGGCAACAACCTGGACAAGGACCAGGAGGCCAGAGACGAGGAGGCGCAGCTTAGGAAGGAGATGGAAGACTCCAAGAGCCGCTCCTCACCCTCGCCCCACCAGCCCGCCATCAAGATCAAGGAGGAGCTCAACGACCCCACCTACGACATGTTCTGCATGAGTCAGTACGGTCTCTACAATGGGGGCATGGCGGCCGCCGCGGCCGCCGCCGCCAGCATGGCCGCCCTACACGAGAGCTTCATCTCCTCCATGAGCTACGGCGCAAGCCCGCCCAAGTTCCCCTCCTCGCACTCCCCCGAGGGAGACCTGTGCACCAGCCCTAACTCCAACGACCCCAAGATCTGCTACGTATGTAAAAAGAGCTTCAAGAGCTCCTACAGCGTCAAGCTGCACTACAAGAACGTGCACCTCAAAGAGATGCACGTGTGCACCGTGTCCGGCTGCAACGCCGCCTTCCCCTCCCGACGGAGCAGAGACCGGTGAGTGCCGTATAACACACTAACACATATACACACTGACACATATACACACAAACACAGTGTCTTTTGTCTTGGTTTACAATTGGTTCTTAATTTGACTGCCTCCGTTTTTCGGATGTATTATTTAAATGTCAGTAGAGTATGAATGAATGTTATGATACAACTGGTGTTATTAATTTATTTGTTTATTTCGATACCCATTAGCTTTTGCAGAGGCACTCAGCTATTCTTCCTGGGCTCCACAAAAAACACGACAAGTAACAAAACAAGAATTTGAGATATAACGATATACAAACAATACAACAACAAAAAATGTATATATTTAAATAGAGTAAATATATATATTTATATTCAGAATATACGTATATACATATAATACTAACAATTCAGGCGTTCATTACAGGTAGGTTCATTACATATGTTTTGTCTTTTCATTTTGACATTACGTGATGTTATTAGAAACGTTTACAATGTTTTGGATGCATGGTGAATGTATTGTTTATTTTATATTTCATCATATTAGTAATGGGGAAGTTTAGGACAGTAGCTGAGTTTTCTTGATGAGCTACTCAACTGCAGTCTACTTTTTTCTTACTTAGATGAAGTGAGATTATGAAGGCGTCACTTACCATATGTTAAGTGAAACGCACCATTAGCAGATATACACTTCATCATATAACAGGTATACAGTGGCATCTGTTGACTGTCATGTCAAAGTTCAGAGAAGTAGGGTGTCATCGCCAGAACACACACACACACACACACACACACACTCTTACACTCTTACACTCAGAGATATACCCTTGTTTACCTCCTCTTACTCGCCTTGTCACTAACAGGTGAGGTAGCATACATTAACTCTAGACAGGGGTCTGTCAAGCCGCTGCATGTATTAGCGCCCTGCTCCAGGAGGTGAGGCTAGCCACGCTTTACCTACCTGGGCTTGTTAGCACATCCACCCTATCCACACACACACTCCCAGAGTACACCCACCCACTAAAGCTAGCAGCAGGTTGACGGCAGAACACAACACATGCTGAGGCTACACAACATCAAAGTGCCCTGTGCTAGCAACTAGCATTTAGCTCTCCAAGGAATTGCTAACATTTGTTTAGTGTTTTTTTTTTGTAAGAGGGCATGTTAGCTGTTAGACTGGCCTTGAAAGTGATTTGAAAATAGTCTACCAAATACGTCAAGATATTAACGGTAACTTAGGGAACACATTAA
Organism: Thymallus thymallus; assembly: GCA_023634145.1. Classification (NCBI taxonomy): domain Eukaryota; kingdom Metazoa; phylum Chordata; class Actinopteri; order Salmoniformes; family Salmonidae; genus Thymallus; species Thymallus thymallus. The sequence continues at coordinate 4,195,847 of CM042424.1, read as the reverse complement.
AACTCTCAACAACGACCCCACGATGGAATCCATAGTGACTCATTAGCATTGTTATTAGCATCATAAAATTAAATTAAAGTGTCTGAACGGTCTGTTTGTACATTTAAATGCCTTGTGTGTGACATTGCCAGGTCTATTCCCCTGACCGCCATGTAAACAAGCATGTCCATTTGACTGAACGCTCTGGCCTCTCTTCACAGTGGGGTGTCGGCGTAAAAAGGGCCCTTGAAAGGAAATGTAAATTCATCTCCTCCCCAACGCCCCTCGAAAATAGATATGACTTCAAGTGGAACAAATGCATCTTTCTTTATCGCTTTAGTGGAGCCCCACACACACACACACACACGCACACACACACACACACACACACACACACACACACACACACACACACACACACGGTCAGAGCGCGCCTCTGCTCCCAGTATAATGACACACGTCACATTCAAGAGGTCTAGAAGAGGGGAAGCCTCACTCGACCAGCTCCTCTGGAGAAAGAGAGATACACAACATTTGTATTGTGTTACAGCCGTGGTGACAAGTGACACTTTCATTTAGATAAAGAGCGATTGTGTTTCCTCTTCCTCCTCTAATTTGCTTCTCTGAGGAGTTTTTTCTCCTCTAGTTTTTCTCAGAGTTGTTTTATCTCAACAGCAACCCTCCACCCGCCACCCCCCTCCACCACTCTATCCTTCCACCTCTCTACTCCTCCACCACTCTACCCCTACACCACTCTACCCCTCCACCACTCTACCCCTCCACCTCACCACCCGGGGCCTTTATTAAGTTCCTTGTTTCAGTGGCATCTGTTCATTCTGTTCCTGTTTGTTCATTAGCACCAAGTAAATAGAGCAGGTGACTCTGGGACTTGTTCAGGGAGGGAGGGATGGAGGCAGGGATAGTGGGAGGGGAAGAGGGGATGAGGTGGAGGAGAGGAAAAAAAGAGAGGAGATAGTGTTAGCGGAAAAGAGAGGGAGAGAAGGGGGGGGGGGGGGGTGGAGGAGACGAGACAGGTAAAATAGCGTTAGCGGATGAGAAGAGAAGGTGAAATCATGCCGCTCACCTGACGCAGCTGGTGCCGACAGCAGGAAGATGACAGGAAGTGTTATTAAACGATGCATTGCAGTGCCGATGCGTGTTTGACGCTGCCCCGGACGATGCGTTTGTTCGTTAACCTCTTTGACAAGGGACAAGGAGCGCCCGGGGCACGAGAGGCCTGCTGTCTCACATAACCACACACACACATAGACACATGCTTGTGCACGTACACACCCGCACACACACAGTTACACATACTCAAAAGCTGATGCGTTCCTACAGATGCATATAGTCTTACAGAGAGTCACTACTTTATTGTAATGAACACAGTATTTTTTAATTAGTCTCTTTGTTGCACTATTTATTGCACTAAAATTAAATATTATATTAAACAAATAGCCCTGACCTTATGGTTTGATACGTTCCCAATAACAAATCAGATCAAATCAATAACAGCCTCCCCACAGCGAACAGACATCTCAACAAATGTTTAGATACTAAATAACCATGACAGGAACACCAATGGTATCGAGGCATCCCAACGACTCACTTCAGAGATTTCTGAATGAGTGGGGAGTAAGCTGACCAATACCTGCCCAGGAGCTGGACACACATGGCCAAACTGACCAATGAGGAGGCCTAATTCAGCGGCCTACTTTCTTATTTAGTGGAAGTCAAGGGAGAACTATGAATCAGAGCCGTCCCCCTCCCCTCATCCTTCCCGACCACTGCCGCAGCTTGTCTCCTAACTATATAATGTAGCCGTCCATCTTTTTTATTGGACGCTCTCCGACATTAGCTCTCCCCACTTGTATTAGCATCTACCGCGGCGACCCCGTAATGGCCTTTAAAAAAACACTTAACTCCGGCACTAACTGAGGACGGGATGACAGTGGTGGAAAAAACAAATCAGTGATAAACAGCACTAGTTAGGGTCCTCTCACTCATAGTAAGGGATTTGGTTTCCAAGAGGCAGTGGGTGCTGTAGTATAGAGAGGTGCAACTGTGAGGGACCGTGGTCAAATTAGACTGTGTTTCGTCTTCCATCTTGGCTCAAAGATGAATCCAAATGTCTTCCACAGGCTTCTAGTGAAGCATGAACCTCAACCCACGCTCACAGACACGGTGTCACAGTGACTGTGGAATCTTGCCCTAGTGATGTGCGTGTGACAGTTTGACTCGATTACCAGAAACACAAGCGTATAAATTCCAGAAGCGCTTTAACATATGGCCCTGACAAGTAGATAGGTGTGTAGCAGGAAGAGAAGGAGGACAATCACTGCTGTGAACATATGAATCTTAGAAGGAAGAGGGTCTTAGACCAAGATGTGGGTGAGTTACACCCAAGTTACACTATTGTTTCCATACTTTGAGTGTGTCCCAAATGGCACCCTATTCCCTATATAGTGCACTACTTGTGATCAGAACCCTGGTCAAAAGTAGTGCACTATATGGGAAATAGGGTGCCATTTGGGACATATCTTTTGTGTGGCGGATAAATTCCTGATAGCATATGGGATATATTACTGCGCCTGCCGCTCCTATGGAATAAGGAGAGAGGGGCAACAACAAAGGGTTTTTGCGGGGCCAAAGGAATTGTGTGTTATTGAGGCTATAGTGAAGGCTCTGGCCGAACACCAATCAGATGTGTCCCTGGGTAATCCCTTAACTACATAATGCATGCAGCATTGTAATTGTAGAATTGTTGTAACATGGGAAAATAATTTAGCCTTTCCCCTCTGATAATGTTATTGTGGAGGAAGGATTGTGAAACCACAACGCCTCAGACATTGGTTTGCTGCTACATAAAGTTTGAGTAGTTCCAAATGACATTTCATTATTCGCAAAACACTTGGAAGATTCACTACAAAATTCGACAAATTCCACAGCTAATAACATGTTATTTCTGATATTATGAAATCAATCATTATTATATTTGAGCAAAAATTCAAATAATATTTCAAATAATGTAACTGTATGATAAATTAAATACATTTAATCCAATATAATCTAGTAATCTATAATAATATCACAGAATAATTATATTTAATCTCAGTAAACCAAACCACATGCCTTCTTTTCACCCCTTGTATTTAAGCTTTAGAATGTCAAATTTCTCTAACAACAGAAACACAGTATCTGAGCCTAAATCTGTCGGGACACCCAGACATTTGTTTCCAACCAGATAATGCATGCTAAACCAGGCCTGTAATATGCAGTGCTAATAACTAGCTTCCTCCTCTCCCCCACCACCTCTCCTCTCACTCCTCACAGATGTTGACTTCTATACCAACAACAGGAGGTTGTCCAGGTACCTCAGCATATCCCATTAGTCAATTATTTCTCTACAGTGGAGTGACACCCCAGAGGGACTTACAGTTGAAGTCGGAAGTTTACATACACCTTAGCCAAATACATTTAAACTCAGTTTTTCACAATTCCTGAATTTGAATCCTAGTAACAATTCCCTGTCTTAGGTCAGTTAGGATCACCACTGTATTTTAAGAATGTGAAATGTCATACACTCAATTAGTATTTGGTAGCATTGCCTTTAAATGGTTTAACTTGGGTCAAACGTTTTGGGTAGCCTTCCACAAGCTTCCCACAATAAGTTGAGTGAATTTTGGCCCATTCCTCCTGACAGAACTGGTGTAAATTGGTCAGATTTGTAGGTCTCCTTGCTCACACACGCTTTTTCAGTTCTGCCCACAAATTTTCTATAGGATTGAGGCCAGGGCTTTGTGATGGCCACTCCAATACCTTGACTTTGTTGTCCTTAAGCCATTTTGCCACAACTTTGGAAGTTTGCTTGGGGTCATTGTCCATTTGAATGACCCATTTGCAACCAAGCTTTAACTGTCTTGAGATGTTGCTTCAATATATCCACATAATTTTCCTTCCTCATGATGCCATCTATTTTGTGAAGTGCACCAGTCCCTCCTGCAGCAAAGCACCTCCACAACATGATGCTGCCACCCCCGTGCTTCACGGTTGGGATGGTGTTCTCCGGCTTGCAAGCCTCCCCTTTTTTCCTCCAAACATAACGATGGTCATTATGGCCAAACAGTTGTATTTTTGTTTCATCAGACCAGAGGACATTTCTCCAAGAAGTACGATCTTTGTCCCCACATGCAGTCTGGTTTTTTTATGTCGGTTTTGGAGCAGTGGCTTCTTCCTTGCTGAGCGGCCTTTCAGGTTATGTCGATATAGGACTCGTTTTAATGTGCATATAGATACTTTTATCGTTTCCTCCAGCATCTTCACAAGGTCCTTTGCTGTTGTTCTGGGATTGATTTGCACTTTTTGCACCAAAGTACGTTCATCTCTAGGAGACAGAACGCGTCTCCTTCCTGAGCGGTATGACAGCTGCGTGGTCCCATGGTGTTTATACTTGCGTACTATTGTTTGTACAGATGAACGTGGTTCCTTCAGGCATTTGGAAATTGCGCCCAAGGATGAACCATAATTTTTTGGGGGAGGTCTTGGCTGAATTCTTTTGATTTTCCCATGAGTTTTAAGGTAGGCCTTTAAATACATCCACAGGTACACCTCCAATTGACTCAAATGATGTAAATTAGCCTATCAGAAGCTTCTAAAGCCAGGACATCATTTTCTGCAATTTTCCAAGCTGTTTAAGGCACAGTCAACTTAGTGTATGTAAACTTCTGACCCACTGTAATTGTGATATAGTGAATCATTAGTGAAATAATCTGTCTGTAAACAATTGTTGGAAGAATTACTTGTGTCATACACAAAGTAGATGTCCTAACCGACTTGCCAAAACTATAGTTTGTTAACATGTAATCTGTGGAGTGGTTGACTTCAACCTAAGTGTATGTAAACTTCCGACTTCAACTCTAGGTAGGCTACCTTCAAAATACCCGGTGTCAGAGTGAATTAAAGAGGGGAGGGTTAGAAGAAGATTTGATCCACGGTATCATATTAATATTTGAGGAAATCAACAAAAAGAAAAATGACAATAGTGTCACAACCTTTTGAATAGAGAATGGGGGGCGTTTGTAGCTACCTGGTGACAAAGATGTCAAGACAAAAATCGATGGCGTGGTTATGCTAATTAACAGGATTAACAACATAGCACACTGCTGTTTTATACACACACACACACACACACACACACACACACACACACACACGTCTGCATATTTATTGTGGAGGGCAAACGTCGGCACACTCACACACAGCGGTGGCTGCAGCGGTAGTGTGATTACCGTCTGAAAGGCGTGCCGACCAGAAATCAGTGGCCTTATTAGCCTCGTTTATCATATTTTCCTAAATCAACGACAGGGCCTCCCTCTCTCTCTTTCTACACGTTTATATTCAGACTCTTCATTGTTTTATCCAATCTTTTTCATCCCTCCATCGCAGGCCTCTGTCGCCAGGTGCTTTCCCGCACTTATTTCCCATGATGCACTAGTGTGCGGCGGCCCCTCGTCCCCACAACGGATGGAGGGATGCAGAGAGTGAAGGTTAATTACGTTTGAGAGCCACTCTCTCTCTCTTCCTCCTCCCCCTCTCTCTACTCTCCTCTCCTCCTTCTCCCCTACTCCCCTCAAGCCACGTGGGCCCTAACTCTGGTAGAACTTCAGTGAAGCTGCAGTCTCTCTATTTGCCATGCTTTAACAAAGGCCTGATACTTTATAGAGAGAATGTCTTATTTAATTTAGCCACAGATCCCAAGTTCAAAATACAAAATATCTACTGATGAACAGTATGTTAATGACATAACAATATGAAAGGGGACTTTCATATTCATTTGGGTTTTGTGGATAAAGAATCACTTTCAGAAGGCTTTCGTTTCTAACAATAAGCGTCACAAATATTGAACATTCTGTAAGTAATTGTAGGCTAATATAAATTACAGGGTTTGTTGATTTGATCTCTGGATCTGTGACTCAGCCTTCTATCTGAACCTCTATGGTGTCTCTATGGAGTCTGTAACCAACCCCTAAGAGGAATAGTCCTTTTTATCAACTTTTTAAACAAGTTTCTACAACTGCGTCTGAACTAAACTTCAGTGTGTGTTACTGTAGTAGTGTAGCTAGTGGAGAATAAAGACAGATAATGATGAATGTGTTACCCAGCTCCTCTCTCATCCTCCCACCTCTCCTCTCCAAACCTCATCACATAGCAACCCCACATGACAGAACCATCAGCGTCAGTTTAATATGACTTCACTTTGCTCATTACGACTCATTTAGACAGCGCACACACACACACACACACACACACACACACACACTCACACACACACACGGTACAGAGGGAAGGACAGGGCCATTGAAGGAGAGACGGGAGCCTAAAGATGATTAACGTTTGCTGGGACAGGCACGTTAGCTAGCTAGCCTCTCTGTCTCCTCCTACTCTGCACAAACAAAATTGCTTCTCAAGAGGCCTCCCCCATCTTTTGGGCGAAGATGAGACCGCCAATTTGGTTTTCCTGCCACATTACTGGTCATCAGGGAGGGAGAGGTGGAGAAGGGACTGAGGGAACGGAGGAGTTGAGGGATGGGATGGAGGAAGAAGGGAGGTAAAATGGTGGTGGCAGAGGGATGGAGGAAGAGTGATATGGCAGAAGAGAGGGATGGAGGAAGAGTGATATGGCAGAAGAGAGGGATGGAGGAAGAGAGATATGGCAGAAGAGAGGGATGGAGGAAGAGTGATATGGCAGAAGAGAGGGATGGAGGAAGAGAGATATGGCAGAAGAGAGGGATGGAGGAAGAGAGATATGGCAGAAGAGAGGGATGGAGGAAGAGAGGGATGGAGGAAGAGAGGGATGGAGGAAGAGAGGGATGGAGGAAGAGAGATATGGCAGAAGAGAGGGATGGAGGCAGAGAGGGATGGAGGAAGAGAGGGATGGAGGAAGAGAGGGATGGAGGAAGAGAGATATGGCAGAAGAGAGGGATGGAGGCAGAGAGGGATGGAGGCAGAGAGGGATGGAGGGATGGAGGCAGAGAGGGATGGAGGCAGAGAGGGATGGAGGCAGAGAGGGATGGAGGAAGAGATAAGGTGGAAGAGAGGGATGGAGGAAGAGAGGGATGGAGGAAGAGGGATATGGCAGAAGAGAGGGATGGAGGAAGAGTGATATGGCAGAAGAGAGGGATGGAGGAAGAGTGATATGGCAGAAGAGAGGGATGGAGGAAGAGTGATATGGCAGAAGAGAGGGATGGAGGAAGAGAGATATGGCAGAAGAGAGGGATGGAGGCAGAGAGGGATGGAGGCAGAGAGGGATGGAGGCAGAGAGGGATGGAGGAAGAGAGGGATGGAGGAAGAGAGGGATGGAGGAAGAGAGGGATGGAGGAAGAGAGATATGGCAGAAGAGAGATATGGAGGAAGAGAGGGATGGAGGAAGAGAGATATGGCAGAAGAGAGGGATGGAGGGAGAGAGATATGGCAGAAGAGAGGGATGGAGGAAGAGAGGGATGGAGGAAGAGAGGGATGGAGGAAGAGAGGGATGGAGGAAGAGAGATATGGCAGAAGAGAGGGATGGAGGCAGAGAGGGATGGAGGAAGAGAGGGATGGAGGAAGAGAGATATGGCAGAAGAGAGGGATGGAGGCAGAGAGGGATGGAGGCAGAGAGGGATGGAGGCAGAGAGGGATGGAGGCAGAGAGGGATGGAGGCAGAGAGGAAAATGAGGCAGAGAGGATAAATCTGATAAATGAGGGGATCTGTGTATGGCCTCTAAATGAGGAAAATCTACCCCCAATAATATAGCTCCAGACTGATACACTTCCAGTGATTATGTTTAGAGATAAAGAGGAGATGCATTCATCACTGGTGCAGGTGAATTCCTCCACAAAGTGTATTCAATCTTTTACATCATATTCCATAGTCTTGGATTGTGGTGCAGATGAACAATCAATCTATTTATTTATTTGAAACAGTAATCACTAATTGTTTGATTACTAAACACATTTTTTCCCTCATGGTCAGTATGTGGTCTTTGTGAATGATAGTATAACGTTTAGAAGGGAAATATAAATGATAGTTGTACAATGTAGATGGATTGTGTGTTAGTTATCCAGTTGTGGTTTTGATATTGTGATCTAGTGTAAATGCTGATATCACAGTAATGACATATGGATGATGCAGTAGTACTTAGTAATACTGTAGTAATTCAGGGTACTTACTGCATGGCACTTAGCATGTGTGTTTTAACCTCATCAGTCAGGGAGCCATGGCAGCCTAGAGCTTATGAGCAGTGTGTGGGTGTGGCTTTAGGGGTGGAGACATGTTGCAAAGGACCCGCCTACCTGAGCATCATCAACAGCATACGGCCCAATCACAGACTTGACCAATCAGCTAATGTCAAAGCCTGTTGGCATCCCCACTAAAAACAATCAAATCAAATTGAATGTAAAATATTTTCTGACAGTATTCTACTGACTGTCTAGACCCAATTCTGTGTTTTCTTGGTCGTGGAAACACACATTTATCCGTCTCCACAGGGATACATTATGAGACATTGAATCATGACTATTTCGTCCATAAGATAAAACACCATCTGTGTATCAGACTGTTAGAAAAAAAAAAAGAGCAAAGAATTCACTCACTCACTCACTCACTCACTCACTCACTCACACTCTCACTCACACTCTCACACACACACACAATACGATCTAACACACACACACACAGTCTCTCTTACACACACACACGCTTGCGCGCACAGGCACACATGCGGCGGTGACAACCACAGCCAATCGATTCTCCCCGCTCCTCGATGCTGACAATGCTCAAGTGGACGGTGCTCCTGTTTCCTTCCTCTTGTAGCGCAGAAACAAAGGCTCCCTCCGTTCCAATGAATGTGTACTATTTGTACCCTCTTGCAGGAGAATGTCGGATAGGGAAGTCAATAATTAAAGGCTGCATCAACCATGGCACTGCTGGTAAGCTCTACTATACATTGTGGATCCATTCACCCTCGTCCTGTCCTGCCAAGGACGTGTGTTTTTAGTTTCCTAACTTTGTCACACCCGCCACCGTGCCCCTTGCCTTGCATGGAACCCCTCACACATTTAAAACCACTGCTTGATATTCCTCAGTCATTTCTTACCTTTTTTGATTTCACTTTAAAAGTCCCCTAATATGTTGTATTGTAGACAGTGGGATGTGTATACTGTGCCAATAGCGTATCCGACACCAGTTATTACTTACCCAATGTTGACTTTTCTTGGTCCATTTTATTATGACATTTGCTGTGGTGGGTCCTGCATCCCTCCCAGTCTGACATGGCAACTGTGGAATTGGAGGGGAGAAGCACTGAATTTGAGCTTGTCAGAACACATTTTACCCTCACATCTTTTGGCATGGCTTTGCAATGCAGACCGCTACACCTCACAAACAATATCCTTTAGCTCTAGCTAGCTTCGGCGCGACATCAGATCCACGCTTACACTTCCTTGTTGTGAATTCGATGGCAGTGGCTATGCGTTATGAGATACTACTGCTCTCAGTGTGAAACAGCGGCCGTCTTTATTTATTAAAGCGAAGGGGATACTGGGGGATGATATGTTTAAAAAGAGGGGGGGCCGATTAATCCACTTCCAACAGGGAGTCAGTGTGATAATGCTGTCGGAGCGCTAATATGCTATCCAGTTCCCCTCGATTATCACATTACCACAGCTCCAATCAATTGATAAACTCCCATTCAATATGGTGGAGTATTTAATTGAGTCAGAGTCTATTGGATTTGCAGCAGGGCTGTGCTAGACGTGCTGACAGTGGTAAACACCTCTCTCCACACCGCGTTAGACCAGTTAGAGTTTCTCTCACCTAAAATGGAGGCCACTGGAACCCCTTTCCACGTAGGTTCCTATTGATAGGTTAAGTAAGGTGAAGGGGAGGAGTGAGGAGAGGTTCTAGAACAAGGTGAATCTTTATTTGTTGTTTTGTCTGGCATTGGGTGAGGTCAGGGGTTAGTGAAGAGGACAAGAAGAGAGGAGGGCTATTGAAAATGTAGTGACTGATACAATATCATTCAAATACTTAGAATTCCAAGAATAGGTGCATGGTGTTGGGCACGACAGAACACATGTTTTGTATTGCAAAACGTATCATCTTTCTAAAAATATCTTTCTGAGAATGTTACCACTCCAGTCATTGTTTAAAGCGCTGAAACACCATTTTGCTTGATATGACAACTTGTTTTGATATTTTCTTATGAAAACGATATCTCTACCTCCACCTTTATCCATGTCTTTCCACCAGGCACAGCTCCAACATCAACCTGCATCGCAAACTGCTGACCAAAGAGCTGGACGACATTGTCCTGGACCCCCAACTCACGCCGTTGCCCAAGGACCTGCGTGCCGAGTTCCTGGCTAAGATCTACGCCGGGCACCACCTGGGCTTGGACTCCATGGCAGGGGCGGGCATTGGCGGCGCCAGCCTGGGGGGAGGAGGGCTGACCCGCGACGCCAGCTCCCCGGCAGGCACCGATTACCCCCACCACCACCCCCTAAACCACCAACACCACCACCACCCTCTCCACCACCCCCACACCAACGGCTTCTACCACCGCGGTGGCCCTCCAGATGACTACATGGTGCTGGACCTGAGCACTGCATCCAGCATTCAGTCCAGCGGGTCAGTCCATTCATCACGCCAGTCGGACGAGGGCAGCGACGAGGGCATCCTATTGGACGATCTGGAGGAGGATGGGGAGGAGGGAGGAGTCAGCGACGGGGAGGACTGCTCCCAGCTTGCCCCGGGGCAGGCAGGGGCCGGGGGGCGGCGGGACCAGGTCGGCGAGGGAGGAGTCGGAGGAAGATCAGAAGAAGGTCTGACCGGTGCCGACCCCTCCTCCTCGCCGAGCCTCCTGTCTTCCACCGGTGGAAGTGGTGGGATCCTGTGCAGCATCTGCCACAAAATGTACAGCAACAAAGGGACCCTGCGCGTGCACTACAAGACTGTGCACCTGCGCGAAATGCACAAGTGTAAAGTGGCCGGCTGCAACATGATGTTCTCCTCGGTGCGCAGCCGCAACCGCCACTCCCAGAACCCCAACCTCCACAAAAACAACGTGCCCTTCACCACCATGGTAGACTAGCCCAACCCCCTGGCCCCCCTAACTTACACCCCCCCCCCCCCTCCTTACCCCAAACCATGAGCTCTTACCCCCAGGATCTTCACGTCATAGCACCACATCTCTATTACCTTTCGATGAGATCCAGTGACTATATACAGTAAGCGTTGTGACTTTTGACCTTTCCTTCTTTGGAAGAACGAGGATGAGACACTTGAAGTGTCTGTATTCCAAAAACTGACTCTGCCGGTTTCCCATAAACCCCATTTCCTATTTCCCATATGTTTTTGTCCATCTCCAAAGAATCTATTCAAACTCTTATTTGTGACTGTTGCCTGCAGAAATGATAATAATGATGACAAAAAAATATAAATCTTCTTGTTGTATTTGTGTAATGATAGCTTTTAAAGGAAACCCCATACAAGAGCATGACTGCTTCATTTGTAAATAATATGTCCCAAGAGGCTTTTGGTGTAAAACAATTGTATTTGATGGTTGTGAGCTATTTTTTTGTTTCTCTTTTTTGTTGTTTTTATGTTACAGTACGATACTTCCAGCGCTAAGGTAGGCAAGAAAGAGGTAGCATCCTTACTAGCTTGATTCATTAACGTTAGTTTTAAAAACACTAGAAGAAGAACTAATGATCATGTGACTTGTTGTATCTACTTGTTAGATATGCGGAGGTTGCCGGCATGCTTTTTTTGGCTCCTACACCCCAATATCATTCTCTGTTCTTTTGTTTTTGTTATTGTTTATAGCTTTTATTATACCAATTCTGTTTTTCGCACTTTGCAACTATACAAGCGGGATGTGTAATATTATTACAAGGAGGACTTTGCAATGGTGGGTTTCCGCGATGTTCGGGGTCTGATAGATGGCCACTGTGCCAAGGGAAAATTACTTGTACCTTTAGCATACTTGTGGCATTTTTTTTATTATTTTTTTTGCACGTGTTGGGTTTCAAAAACACTATTTCACAACAGATGACCCATATTTGTCCTGAATGAAACCCAACATCCGGCCCATTTACTCAAATAACCGTATTCAGAAAAAGTCTTAGTCTTTCCACTCTACCAGATACAGTAATGTGACTGACTACAATACATCTGCTGTTTTTGAAGGCAGAAGATTTAAGTATTAAGGAATTTTGTTTGTGTTTCTTTCATTTCAAGGAGTGTAAACCCAGTGTGTGAGCATTCTGGCTGTAAAGTTATATCACAGTACTTAGCTACAGAGGTTGAAGTAGGCTAATCTTTCTACTGCATGTAGTATTTGTGACTTGACCTTAAAACAAGAGTTGGTTGAGTGTCCTTTTATTATTTCAAAAAAATTTCCATGCAAAAAATGGTAATCCTATCAGAAGTATTATGTGAATGCCACATTGATTATAAAAAAAGAAACAGTCCTTAAACTGTGACCAAAACAAAAAAAAGCATTGGTTTTTAAAACAAACTATATTTTTCCGCCATAGAGTTGTACTTTAACTTACACCCCATAAATTGATATGATGCACTTGAGTCTTAAGCCTTTTGCTGTAATCTTTCGGTATTGATTTCCATTGCTGATTGTCAGCTTCAAACATGAACTCTGTGAAACTCTGCCATTGCCCGGCTGTTTTCTGAGTTATTTACAGCCATTTTCCTTGTTTCCATACAAATCTTAAGGTACAAATATTTCCGATAACTAGGCAAAGTAGCCAAGGGGAAGGGGTATTTATTTGCGGGTGATGTTATCTTGATGCAGATGTCTTGTCCAATATGAATTCCTTTTATTTTGTAAAGAAAAGAAGAAAGAGAGAGAGGTCTTCATTTTGAGTCTGTGCCCTCGAGTTGATGGTTGTCAGTGGTTTTGTCGTGTTACTACGGATGTGAAAAAATGGAGAGCTCCTCTTTCTCGATTGGTGCTTATCTTAAGGGGACGCAAACGCACAGTGTTACGTGGTATACAGTATTCAAACCCCCGTTATATCCATAAAAGTGTTGGACATTTTTATTTTATGATTTCAACTATTTTGCATTGGGCATGATGGACTCTTTGATGGACCCACTGCCATAAAGCTCTTAAGACTTAGCTTCTCCTCTCTTCTCACTCAACCAACCTCCACGACACTCTCTGAAGAGAGAGAGAAAGAGCTGATCTGAGCGAAAGAGGTTGCCGAGGTGGGGGGCTGACTAGAGAGGAGGAAGGGATGACAGTGAGTATCATTAAAAATGTGCTGTTCCAACGTTACCTGGAGGCATTCTGACGCTGATCTGTCTAATAACTCACTTGTTATTTTATTACACCGCCAGACGTGAATGTTGCTGACAGGACCTCGACACCGACGGTCGACAGAGATCCAAACCAACCCCTCTCGGCCCCCTTTCTCTCTTTCTCCGCGTCCCGTTCTCTTCTGCCCTGCCTGAGAGGAACCAACCCCCACACCCCTCTTAAACACCCCCTTCCTCAACCCAACACTCACCTCCCTCCCCTCGCCCCTTTCTCGGGTCCTATAGGGACACAGACTAATAGTGTGCACGTAAGTTCACCGGATGGCTATTGTCGTAGAAAAAGGATGTGTAATTGCCTGTTTATCCCAAGTGAAGGGAAAATTGAGTACAGGAACCCTGGAGTGGCACTGAGGCGCAGCCTGCCTCATTCGCTCAGCTCACCGTACTGCGCCTTACCGCCACGGGCCCAGTGCAGCCCAGCCGGAGAAATACAAAAGTGTCACTCCAGGAACCCTGCTGACAGCTGTCTCTCTCTCGCTCTTCCATACACATGAGCACACACACACACACACTTACTTCCTGCTAACAGGCCAGTGGGATGACAGCAACAAGAGGTCTTGTTAACCTCTGGTGATGGGTGGGAAACAAGGGCACACAGAGAGAGAGGGAGAGAGAGAGAGAGGGAGAGATAGCGAGATAGTGAGAGGGAGGGGGAGAGAGCGAGAGAGAGAGAGAGAGTCCATCCACAGCTCGTCACTCAATATGTAATAAAGCAGTTTGTCCAGCGTTAGCATTTCAGCCTTGTCACTGCAGAGCATGCTAGCGTTTAGGGAGAACAGTGGAATGTAGGGCAGTGGAGAACGAAAGCCCCTCTTTGAAAGTGTTCGATGGCTTACGATGACTGTTCTTAAAGAAAACCGATATAAAAGAACTGTGAGAAAGCTCGGGAAGGCCAATCAGTCTGGTTTGGCATCGACACACAGTCTATTGAGAAACGTGAGACTGTAACAAGCTATGAGTAGTCTTAACGATGCTGCTGTAGCCAGTGCCCTTAGCCTGCGCTGTTAAACCACACAACCTGATCTGATGAGAAATAAAAGACTGCAGAACCCAAACTCTTAACCTTTCCTCTTGTCCTATTCAATGTTGTAGACCTCTCAAGCAGACAGCGAGCTCAGTCAGTCACCTGTGTGTGTTAGTGTGTGTGCCAGAGAGAGAGCTTAAATTCCCTTATAGTTATTCCTCGTCTCTAGCCTCTCCGTCTCTTACTTGATGGCCATGCCAGCACGCCATGGCTCCTAGAGCGAGCTTGCAAATGAGCTGAGAACTGCCCTGACACGCAAAAGACTGTCCAGAACAGAGTAGACTGACGAGAGGATAAGGAGAGTGAAAGGAGAGCAGAGGGACTGGTCTGAGAACGAAAGAGGTCTGGCTGGTTCCTTGCGGCAGTCATTTAACAAGGCAGGTGAGAGAGAGAGAGAGAGAGAGAGATAGAGAGAAGCAGTGAGAGAGAGAAGCAGCAACAGAGAGCGAGAGAGCGAGACAGAGAAAGCAGTCCCAGCCTTCTTGACTTTCTGTCTGGAAAGCGATCGAGCCCCCTGACTTTTCCCCTCTCCTCCTTCAGAGGATACATTACAGTACATTTTCTCCTCTATCCTTCGAGAGGGCCTAGGCCCTCAACCTCCCTCCCTCTCTTTCTGTCCATCTTTAGCCCACTAGGGTCCAGGGCAGAGCCCAGTGGTCAGGCCGATGGGACCATTACTGTCCTGGATCGGTCCCCAGGAGGAGAAGGCCTCTTAAAACCCTCACTGTCCAGCCTGAGTGGAGTGAGCCTTTAATATTTCATTAGGGGACTCTTGACTGCCAAATGTCAGTTTCCCCACAACACACCATCGCTGAAAGACAGAGATGACAATGGAGCAGGTGGGGTTGTCTAGTGATCCGTTATGGATCGTATGCTCGTGTCCACTTTGTTTAAGTCAGGGGAGAACAGGGTAGGACGTTAAACCAGTGTAAGTGGAGGGGATGTTTGCGAGCTGTCTGGTTAACGTCATCCATCTTGAAAAATAAATGTGGTGAGGCTCAAAATATTGGAAGATTGGTGATTTTACAGAGGATACGCTATGGTCCAAACATTCTACAGTAACTTGGTAACAGCAATTCTACAGTAAATGATCCTGGAACAAATAAAAAAAACATGCAGAAATGCATAGAGTGTTTTTTACCCATATATTTTATTTGACAAAAGAACATCTCACAATCCTTAACATCTCACAAAGTCACCCCAAACTATTTACCAACATGCCAATCTTACTTTTTATAGTCTCACCACAAAATATAAATAAGCTCGAAAGACTTTGCGAGTACATTTTCTTTTCCACAGTGATGTTTTTGTGTAGCTGTCTAGTTCTCTTTGTGCTAAACGGCCGTGTTACCGCCCCTGCAACCAGAGGTCTGCATCTCGATCGACTCTTCTTTCGCTGCCTGGCATGGCAGCGTTGCTACAGAGTCACCCAGCAAACTGCAGCATCTACAACAGGGGAAGCACGCATCACTTTACATGTTATAATGGTGACAGTGGTTAGCTTCATGAATATGGTATGTCTCCTAAACAGGTGTTTCTCTTTAGCAGACTGGAGGAGAAAAAAAAATATTCTTTCATAACTGAATTTGTTTTGTTTTGTTGCTTTCCTTGTATTTTTCTGTATCATAACGGTCTATGGTTTTTGCATAAAATGCATAAGGGTTTTGGGATGTAAATGGAATTTTATTCATATTTTGTCCAAATACCTCTTGTAATTTGTATCAGAATTCTTGTACAATTTTTATATTAAAGATTTATCAGTCACTGGCAATCTGATGCCGCGTTGCTTGTCTTTGTTTGGCTGAGCTGTGTGTGTGTGTGTGTGTGTGTGTGTGTGTGTGTGTGTGTGTGTGTGTGTGTTCTAGGGTTAAACGGAGGACGCGTTCTGTGTGGCTGGAATTTAACACAGGGACAGTCTGTCAATCAAGCCGGTACGACAAGACACGATTTCAGCAGTTTTACTGGCCTGTTTTAATTAAGCTGTGATAACAATCATTGGGGAAAAGGCTATCTTGACCAATTAGTGGACGATTAGATGAATGAAGTCATTTAAAGATGTACCAGTGTGAGCACTAGGGGTTTCCTGGACACTTATTGGGCCTAGTCCTGGACTGGAAACACAGCCCTAGGATTGGCTGGTGTTCGCATATTAGCAGAGGGATGGAATGGAGGTACATTTCCTTTAAAAGGGCAATGTCCTTGTCAACAATAATATTATACAGTTGGGTCTGAAATTATTGACACCTTTTGATAAAGATAAGCAATAATGACTGAATAAAATAAATAATTCAAATACTAAGCTATATTGTATGCTCCAAAAATATTTTCTACATTGTAGAATAGTGAAGAACTATGAAATAACACATGGAATCATGTAGAAACCCAAAAAGTTTTAAACAAATCAAAATATATTTTACATTTGAGATTCTTCAAAAAGTAGCCATCTTTTGCCTTGACAGCTTTGCACACTCTTGGCATTCTCTCAACCAGCTTTATGAGGTAGTCACCTGGAATGCATTTCAATTAACAGGTATGCCTTGTTAAAAGTCAATTAACCAACATTAACTAATTACATTTCTAATCTAATAGTTTGACTGAACATATTTAAATATGTGGACAAAACAGATGCGAGGAATCAAGAAAATTCGATTGGAGCTACACCCATACCAGATTTTGGCAAATGAAAAATCCTTGTTTTGCCATCGATCATCCAAACAGCAAGTAGCCTAGTGAATTGTTTTTTTTTATTGCATCAAAAACCTAAGATTTTACAAGCACACCAACCCTCATATGTAGCATCACCAGGGGTGTATTCATTAGTCTAGAGTTTCTATTAATTAGTTTTGTACTGTTTCAATGGAAAACAATATTTATATTGCACTAATTCAGGGGTATATTCATTAGTCTGATTCAGATTCAAAACTAGGAGGGACCGACCTGAATTTATCCAATAGAAACTACTTTTCATTGCACAATGTTTTATGTTTGGAGTAAACGGTTTCCGTTTCAAAACATTTTGCAACAGAATCCTTCTAATGAATACACCCCAGGTAGGTCTTTCCTGTTTCAATCCATTTGCTTCCTTGTAAATACACCCCAGGAGTTGTAGTGCTAGTGAGACATTGGGCTCATTTTAGTGATAAGGATAACGCAACCGACTGTTGACTAATGAAGTTGGGTTCATCCGCAACAGCCGAAAGTCGTACACCAAAGTGGTTTCCCAACAGCAAAGCTCAGATCAACATGGCAGTGACCATTGTTTATAAAAGCTTTTAGTTACAATGTTGAAATCTCTAACCCCCATGTCACACACTCAAACTGAAATCTTGTGTACACATTGTACAATCAGTTGAAAGAGTGAGAGAGCGCTTCATATTTTAGATTTGATCACAGTTTATGTAAAGTTCATGCAGTTGACATGTAGGCGCATGTCAGACAATTGTCCACCCCATAATGCAATACATGCACAGGATATGGTCAATAAAAAAAAAAGTATTTTCCTCTTTTTGCAGTTCTGAATTTCTTTTTCAAATCAACACTAAACCCAAAGGGCTCGTTTTCAATCCGTATCGCCAAAGTTCAGTGCGATTGAAATTTAAAGGCAATGTTCCTGCTTTTGCAGAGACAGCATTAACGGTAAACGCCAAATTATCTTTAAAAAACTGTTGGCTGGTTTAGCAGCAGAGAACATGAAACCAGGAAGTCTTCAAACATGACAGTCATAAACAGGACACCATGGAGCTAATGGGACAACAAGCTAAACCATTTTAACAATGAGAAACATGCTTTAAAACACCTTAACAACAGTCAACATGAGGGTCCGTCCCTCTCTGTATAACAGACATCATTGGCTCTGGCGGCGGTCATAGTACAAATTGATACGAATGCCACCGGGGATGTCATGTTTGCTTTGGTAACAAACAGGAACATAATGCCGGCACTTTTGAAAGTGAAGAAGCAACTGACGGGAGGGCGGCGAGGAGGCTTAATGACCTTGAATTAAACAACATTCCTCATTGTCACACGCCGGCTGCTCATCCACCCGCTGTCGATACGCCGTGGCCCCGTGGCAGAATAATAGAGCTGGTGGTATTGATTACCCAGGGAGGGGGGCAGTTGAAGATATTTCCCCCAGCATGAGGGCCCAACGGCCCCCCCCGCATCCCCATTGGTTGACGGCCCCTCACTGGAGACCTTGGGAGCTACAGAGCTGCCTGGCAGTCTGCGGCTGGTCCACCTGCTACGTAACCTAGGGTGTTGTGTTCCTGACGGGGCTCTGCCATCCGTTGGTCCTGACAAACACACAGCTCCTCCGCTGACCTTTGAGAAGTAGGAGAATAGTCTGACGGACGCAGCCGCCGATGGACAGTTGACGTCAGGGTCGAGCAGTCTCTCTCTCTCTCTCTCTCTCTCTCTGTCTGTCTGTCTGTCTTTCTGTCTGTCCTGTCTGATGGGTGAGGATTTGTAATTATGCTGGTGTCAGTCTAGTCCACTGAGTAGACTCAGGCCTCTTGTCAATGAAGGGAGTTTTTATCTCTGCATTTCTAAATGCTTGTACGTATACTTCGTGCATGCGTGTGTACTGACAAACAATAACCAGGACAAACAATAACCAGGACAAACAATAACCAGGACAAACAATAACCAGGACAAACAATAACCAGGACAAACAATAACCAGGACAAACAATAACCAGGCTTTAAATATTGTTAAAGATGCACTATGCCTAAATTGTTCCGACATTTGCTGGTTGCAAAAATGTAAATAGTTTGCCTAATTTCAGTTTATTTTACAAAACAAGCAAGTATAGTGTAGATAATCATTGTACCATCTAAACTGCTGTGAATATATATTTCCCATAACCAAAAATAATGTATTTTCAGCTGTTTAAAGCTGGTTTACAAAATTGAAAGTAAAAGATGCAAAAATGAAACTTAAGACAGATCTATAACTAACATTTTTATGTGAATTTGGTCGGGTTGCCAAAAAGTTACATATTGCAGCTTTAATTGGTCTTCTGAAGCCCAGGAAGGCCACTGTAGTCCGGGGGAGAGGGCGACAGAGAGAGAGAGAAGGAGAGAGAGAAGGAGAGAGGGGACCTGACAGGAGTTGCCTGTTCAGCAGGACTGTCATAATTAGTGCCTGGCACTGGCCGTTCCAGAGAGTTCTTTAAAGGAGCACTTCATCAATAGTGACAAGAACAGGGGGGAACATCTGCCACTGGAGACACTACTGCCTGCAGCCAGGCAGTCTCAGTCAGTGACACAGGAGAGGAGGGGAGAAGAGGTCTCTGCTCTGTGTTCAAACTACAACACATATATTTAGTTTTCTATTTAGTAGACCTACCACTATGAAAAGGCTGGCTGTTGAAACGGCTTCAACTTAAATTAAAATACTGTTTATTTATTTGTAATTAATAGATATATACAAAAACAAGTTAAAATGGCTGAACTGCTGTTGTCCATTTGCTCGATTAGTGGGAGGGGCTTACAGTTAGCTCTGCAGCCAATACCTGTACAGACACAACACAAAAAGAGATTTTTTATTTCAGTTTTATTTAGAAATTAATAAAGCAATGCTAAACTTGCCTCCCCTACCACACACACACTTCTAATCATTTGGCAGAGGCATCCCTACATTGGCAAGGAACAATTACCGTTCATTGAGGACTAATTGATTTTAATTGCATTCTGTAATTGGAGGGAGAAATTACCAGAATGAAGAGGAGCAGAAAAGCTTTTATGTGCCAGTGCTTTATCGGTCCCTGAAGTTACCAGCTTCATCAGATCAGGGCTAAAACTCCTCCTCCTGTGAGCCGTTGACCAGTAAATGTCCGTCCTTTCAAAAATATATTAATAAATATATAGAAGGAAAAGAGAAAATAGAAAATACTTTAAAAGTAATAAATCTTAGTCAAGTGTTGGGAACCTTCTGGATGAGACTAAGCAAGCCAGCGACGGGCTGAATCCTTATAAAAACTCATTTCTGGTAACATGAGCCCTGGCTAGGATGGGCTTGTCAACGTATTAGACTTTTTACTGGGGCTGTATCGATTCTGTTCTACACCAGCGAGGCCTGCATTGCTGGGTAATGCTATTGACGAGCCATCAGTCTTGTCCAGAAGTGTGGAGGCATGCGGCTCTTTTCTGAGGCTGAACAGAGGGAGAGAGGAGAGAGGGAGGGAGAGGAAGAGGAAGACAGGAAAAAACATCAATGGACAGTGATGGAGAGCAGGGAGGAGGGTGAAGCTGCAAACGCAGCAGACACTCAGACCCTGTCCATGGTTTGGGAACACTAAATTAGAAAAAAGACTAAAGGGATGAGAGCGGGAGAAACAGTAAACAGCCGCATCGATCCAACTAGCGTTGGGCAAATCAAACCATTACTGCCTTAGTCTGGACTGTGTCAGTCGGTGGAATAGAACCCGGGGCGGAGGGGAGAGTGGAGAGAGCCAGTAGAGTCAGGGTCGCCCACTCGGTTAGAAAGTTTGCTCCTGCAACACATCGTTTTTTTTGTCTGCTTCGGACCTCAGTCCTGTGTCGTGTCCTCCTCAGACCACAAATATCACTTTACTGTCCCTTTAGAGAAATGTGTCTTAGACATTCAAGTGCAGCAAACGGTGAAAGACGAGTCTGGTCAGGAAGGAGTTAACTCCGAGTGGTGGACGTTAGAAAATGTACCTGGCTGTCAAGAGGCAACCCAGGGACAAGAGGGAACGGCTGAACTCATCACAAACCCCTCTCCTGGCGTCCGCCGCCTCGGCGCAGCGCAGCCCGCCGCGTAATGACCCCAACAAGACGAGGATCCAGTTTAATTAAAGTGAAGGCAGATCAGTTAAGCAGATGGTTGCCACACAAATATTAGGTGAAGTAGAAGTGTTTAATGGTCGGCACTTATCTCCACCCTCCTGTATTCGCTGCTGTCTGCAGCGCCGCTCAGCCCAACCCTGATAAACAGGACAGGGGGCTCTGTGTTAATCAACCTTAGAACCTTTAAAGCCGCCAGATAAGGAATCATTCGGGATCTTTGTAAATTAGCTTGAGATGTGGCTAAGACTCTGGCCCCCCTCCTCGGCAGAGCGCTCACTCGGCCAAACTAGCAGAGGGAGGGAGAGGAGGGAGGTAGGAGTGGAGAAGGGGGGGGGGGGTGTTCGTGGTCTATCAGTGTAATAGCCTAGGTGCCATGGTGGATGGCGGTGGGGAAGTTTGGGAGGAAAAAGTATTTTTTTCTCCAACGAAGGAGACCAGAAAATGTAGATATTTTTTATTTGCTTTTCTCTTGTGTTTTTCTTCATCCCCTCTGTGGATTGACCTCCCTTGCCACCGCCCTGGCGCTCAGCGCTCCTTATCAGTGGTCCTGGAGTGCCACCCGCTCGGCAGCAATCATCTAAACAGAGTGGGTCGGCAGCAGGCGGTAGCCCCGCAGAGTGGCCTGTCTGAGCAGGTTAACGGGGGCCTTCACCCCTTTTAAGTTGGGCACAGGCAGGGGCAGCCCTGTGTTTATTTTGCAGATGAGGGGTTGCAGGACAGAGTGGAGGGGAAGGTAGGTCAGTCGATCATTGCGGTGCCAGTGGTCCTTGTCAAAGACGTTCCCAGAATGTCAATAGAATGTTTACTGTTCTATGTGTTTTGTTTTTCAAATTAAATATGTTGAAACTGAACCGGGTTTCTATTTCAGTTGGGCTAAATTAATATGTAGCCTTTACCACATGGTCCGGTATGGCTGAGTTGGTAGAGCGTGGTGCTTGCACTGACAGGGTTGCGGGTTTGATTCCCGGGGCCAGCCATACGTAAAATGTATGCACACATGATCGCTTTGGATAAAAGCATCTGCTAAATGTCTTATATTATTATATAGAGGAAGAGAATCCACACAAATACTAAGTTTCTCTCCCAACGACTCACGCTTGAATTTATAATCATTTAGCTGATAAGGTTGAAGAGGAGCTGAAGGCAGAAGGTTTTCAGACACAGTGATAAAAGTGATCTGGCTATTTTATCTGAGAGCAGTGTGATGGGAGTAGGGGATGGATGAAGAAGCTGCAGCTACCTGACATTTCAGCCTGTTTTGGTGGGAGCTTTGGCCTGTTTTGGTGGGAGCTTTAGCCTTCCTGGTGAATTAGTAAATAGATCAATAAGAAAGACAGTTCCAAACCTTTGAACTGGCTCTTTGCTTAGAAGCTATTTTAATTTAAAATAATCACAGTAAGGTATACTTCATTGTTACCCAGAAATTATTTCATATTAAGAAAAAAACAACTGCATTAGACCTTTAATTATTAAGAAGACCCAGTGAAGTGGGAGCCAACACCAAACTACCCACTGAGCACAGAACTCTAGTTTTGATTTACATTTGGTTGAGTTGTCAACTAACATGAATTCAACTTGAAATCAAACAAAAAATTGACCATGTCATTGGATTTTGGTAAAAAATTGGATGGATTTATTCTTTTTTTGCCTTACGTTGACTACTTAAAAAAAAAAATCAATCATGTCCTATAATAAAAAAAAATATTATGAAGTGGAAACAACGTTGATTCAACCAGTTTTTCCCCAGTGGGTAAGGAGTTCTGATATGAATTTATTATTAAACGGTATCGCTGTTGGGGTTGTTCATCGTCTTACCGCTCGAACCAAAACATCATCTCATAACCTTGTAGTAACTCTTGAACAACACACAGTTCAACTGATTTTTCCTCATTCACAGACCATAGAATCTTAAACAAAAACAAATTTTTGCAGAATCCGATTTATCCCCCTCATACATTTGAACTTTCATCAAATGAAAAGCACATTGACTGAACTCAGCCCTAATTCTTCTCTCCCCACAACCTCTTTCTCTCTCCTTTTTTTTCTCAAGTACATACTGTAAGGCAGAAACATACTTCACTATACCAGACAGATGGAATGTACTGTAGTCTGTTTTACAGGTTAGCTTCGCTACGTTGTTCTGTTGTTTCTTTTCTGAACTTTGGAGAAAGGGACACCGGATTGAAGGTAATTACATTCAGAAATGCTGCAGACATTTATCAGCGCTTGTGGTTTGGGACTTCAAAATTGGGATTGGGGCCTGCTGAAGATTTTCTCCTTAAAGTAGGCCACTGTGGAGGGCAGGTTGGGTCCCGGGCCTGATACTGGGGCTAGGAGGCCCAAATGGCACCCTATTACCTACATAAAAGTAGTGCACTATGCACGGTGCCGTTTAGGACGCAACCCGGTGCTGCAGACTCAGAGTGTTGCCACATGTTGGACTTGGCCGGTGCCAGGAGCAAATGTGCTGAACAACGCGACTGAAAGCCTGAACTCCGTGCCTTGGCAGTGGCCGCGCTGCGGAGGCTACTCACAGGGGTAGACCAACAGCACTTACACTACCAGGTGATGTGTGTAAGTGTGTAATTGTCTTAAGTGTGTGTGTATGTGTGTGTCCGTCTTACCTGTGTCAGATTACTGACAGTCCATCCCATCATCTGTTCTCTCCCATTCGTCACGTCGTCCCCGCAACAAGTAAGAAAGAGCACGACACACAAACAGTCTGAAAGCATGATCTCCACAGAGGACATCTCAGATCATGATGGGTCACACCTGGTTATGCTTCTCTCTCTCTCTCTCTCTCTCTCTCTCTCTCTCTCTCTCTCTCTCTCTCTCTCTCTCTCTCTCTCTCTCTCTCTCTCTCTCTCTCTCTCTCGATCTCTCTCTCTCTCTCACTCACACACTCTCTCTCTCTCTCTCTCTCTCTCTCTCTCTCTCTCTCTCTCTCTCTCTCTCTCTCTCTCTCTCTCTCTCTCTCTCGTTCCCACACAGTCGGCATCTGGAATCTATTGGCGGAGAGAGTCACACGAAGCCATAAAGCCCCACAAACCCACTAGGGGTGGAACGTCAAACAATGTTGGCCCAACAAGCTGCCAACAGACACAGTGTGTTGTCTTGAACCTGAACCGTTGCTCTTTTTTATTCCTTCTCTCTCTCCCTCCTTCTCTATCTCTCTCTCTCCCTCCTTCTCTCTCCCTCCTTCTCTATCTCTCTCTCTCCCTCCTCTCTCTCTCTCTCCCTCCTTCTCTCTCCCTCCTTCTCTATCTCTCTCTCTCCCTCCTCTCTCTCTCTCTCCCTCTTTCTCTCCCTCCTTCTCTCTCTCTCTCTCCCTCCTCTCTCTCTCCCTCCTTCTCTCTCCCTCCTTCTCTATCTCTCTCTCTCCCTCCTCTCTCTCTCTCTCCCTCTTTCTCTCCCTCCTTCTCTCTCTCTCTCTCCCTCCTCTCTCTCTCCCTCCTTCTCTCTCTCTCTTTCCCTCCTTCTCTCTCCCTCCTCTCTCTCTCTCCCTCCTTCTCTCTCTCTCTCCCTCCTTCTCTCTCCCTCCTCTCTCTCTCTCTCCCTCCATCTCTCTCTCTCTCCCTCCTTCTCTCTCCCTCCTTCTCTCCCTCCTTCTCTCTCCCTCCTTCTCTCTCTATATCCCTCCTTCTCTCTCCCTCCTTCTCTCCCTCTCCCCCTCCTTCTCTCCTTCTCTTCCTCCTCCTCTCTCTCTCTCTCTCCTTTAGTCCTTCTTCCTTCTTGGTGACGTTGACCGACCCGCCACCTGGGAACTAGCTTGGGGGGAGGATTTTACATTTTTACTCCTAAATGGATTTCCGTATCAGATCTGACTCTAGCTGAGTGGAAGCCATGAAGGGAGGGGCTTAGGGACTGAGACACAGAGGAACCAGAGAGACAGACAGAGAAGTCCGGTGTCAGGCAGATAAACAGCTGTAGAGGTAGAAGAGGTCGTCCTCCTGTAGATTGGATTGGGGTTTAATTGGGGTCTTCTCTGACCCACAGTAACCTGCTACAACAACCCTCCTCGGCCCCCCGGAGTCACCGTGGGGTTAATGGCCGCCTGCCGCCCGCCCGCCCGCCGTCACTAGACGGATAATGTGATCTGTGCTGCTCGTCTTCGGTGATCTCATTGGGATGAAGTGAGCCGTTGTCACTGCGGTCCTTTTAGCCAAGTGGAGACGTGGAGGGGGGTGGAGGGGCGGTGTAATGCTCTATCGATTCTCCATATCTGTTACGGAGGCTGGGAAGGGCGACCCAAATTCGATATGCTTCTAATAGGGGCCAAGAACTCCAAATAATGCGGTGAACGGGTTATCAAAGGGAAAAGGAATCAAAGTACAATCACTCCTCGTCAACGAATAAGTGACAGCATTAAAAACTCCCTTCACAGCAGAACAAAGAAAATCTTGCAATCCGGTAATTATATAAAAATGGAGGTATTGTAGTTCTTCTGGCAAGTCCCTAGCGTGCTTTCACTTCTCCAATAGAAAGTGTGTTGGCCTACATGGAAGAGCAGAAATAATCTGCTGTTGGAGCTAAGTCAAAGCAGCACTTTATTGTTAACAATGTGCTGCATTTCATAACTGGCTACAAAAGTGCCATACTTCCCTGTTTGTTTGTGCTGGAGTGCTGGAGGTGAAAATGAGTTGCTAACATTGTGGGGAGAAAAGCTTGTGAAATATAGCTAAAAAAAAAACACACACAAAAGATGGCGGCTGTCTTTAATGTCATGCAGGAGTCTGTGTTGTTTTTCCACTCATTAGAAACGGCTTTGAAGTTGGCTGTATGAAACCTTAGCGCTGGGAAATTTGACAGAGACATGGATTGCTGTGTGCACTTACTTCTTCTCCAGAAACACCCCAGAAACACAGTACCCACATCCTATTAGAGTCACTTACAAATAGGGTGTAGCCTTGGCTGCAGCATTTGTCAAAGCATTACACAGATTTCATCAAGTTGTCTGGTTTATAACTGTGGTCTGTATTGTATATAATTGTGCTGCATACAGTCTCAACATCATTAACACAAGAAGAAAGCATCCAACTACCAGATAAGTCTATTAGTCCATCTCAGAATAATTCCGCTCAGCTCCTTTCAACTGCTAATGAAGAGGTAATGCGGAGGTAATGTGGAGTAATGAAGAGGTAATGTGGAGAGAATGTGGAGGTAATGTGAAGTAATGAAGAGGTAATGTGGAGATAATGTGGAGGCAATGTGGAGTAATGAAAAGGTAATGTGGAGTAATGCAGAGGTAATGAAAAGGCAATGTGGAGATAATGTGAGGGGTAATGTGGAGTAATGAAGAGGTAATGTGGAGTAATGAAGAGGTATTGTGGAGGTTATGAAGAGGTAATGTGGAGGTAATGCGGCGGTTGGCTGTCAGAGCCCTGGCTGGGTGCAGCAGACTAAATTAACTGGGATGAGTGGATTGTTGGGGGACACACACTCCTACACACACACACACACACACACACACACACACACACACACACACACACACACACACACACACACACACACACACACACACACACACACACACACACACACACACACACACACACACACACACACACACACACACACACACACACACACAGCATGCATACATGCACGCACACACGCTACAATCCAACAAACACACACACACACACACACACACACACACACATACACACACACACACACACACACACACACACACACACACACACACACACACACACACACACACACACACACACACACACACACACACACACACACACACACACACACACACACACACACTACAATCCACAATCCACAATCCAACACACACACTCTCACGTCAACCGGTAAGCCCCCTGTAAATCAGATAAGCTACCCGGGTGGCTTCTGTGGCCAATCGTCAGCAAGGATGGCATGGTCGGTATCAGGCAGCTGCAAACCCCTCGTCAAAGGGACTACAAAGTGCTCCGCCTGGGCCCTGGCACCCCAGAAAGCCGGCCCCTCGCCCTCCCCTGCACCCTCTGCACCCCTCAGCCCTCTGTGCCTGGGTGATGTCATTATTGAAGTCTTTGGCGTTGATATCCGAGGAGTAAGTTGCCATTGACAGGTTCAGAGCCTCCCTGGCTCACCCCGGAGGATTCTTGACTTTGAAGCTATTTGGCCTTAAGCTGTGAATTATTCTTCACAGGCTTTCTCTCTACCTACAGAGCTAATCCCCCTCCCTCTACGCCAGCACTGCACACTCACACACATGCATAAACACACAAGTACACACTCACTTGCATAGCAACTGAAACAAATACTCAGGGGTACACACACACACACACACACACACACACAGATTCCTCACTAACTCCTTACCGCTACTCCCCTTCTTGCAATGTGTGGACCCACATAAAAAGGGTCTGACAGCCCAGACTAAACTACCATCCCTTCTCTCCTCCAGTCCAGCTCAGTACAGAAGGCCTGCTCTGCTCTAGTGGTAAATAGCTGTACCAGGCCCCAGCCTGTCCTGCATAACCAGCACCCTCCCAGCCCAGCCAGCCCACCCATTCATTCCTCAGCCTTCATCAGCACTTAGTGGACATCTGTGCAGTGCCAGCTCTCTCCATATGCCACTGTGGTGGGAAGACAAACGACCATGTCGGTTCCGTGCCACGCCTGTGTGTCTGATGCCACCAGGGGCACCGGGTGGGTGGGAGGGACTGGTCTAGCCAGGCTGAGAGTGGCTGGGTGTTCTTAGCAGCCAATCACGCAGCAAATAGGGCAATTCGCTATCTAAACTGGTAGACACGTGAGGCACAGGAGGGCTGCTCAAGCAGCTGATAGGGAAACCACAGCAGACTGGTCCTCGAGCTGGGGATCTTCAGGTGTGCCCTTGATACAGCCACTTTAAAGGCTACTCCTTTGAGTCAAGATAAAAACCACACTTCAAACTTCTAACTTAATTCCATAGCACTGTGGTCCTTTTATCAAAACATCTCTAAATGATGATGATGCAGAGAGGGAAATATGAGAAGAATGGTTCACAGGACCACATAAGGTTGGTTCACAGGATCACATAAGGTTGGTTCACAGGATCACATAAGGTTGGTTCACATGATCACATAAGGTTGGTTCACAGGATCACATAAGGTTGGTTCACAGGATCACATAAGGTTGGTTCACAGGATCACATAAGGTTGGTTCACAGGACCACAGGTTGGTTCTTGTAACTATTTGAATTCCGTCACACACTTTGGGGGATGTAATGCAACGACTCACAGGCTACCACACACTCATGTTACTAACACGCAACGATGTGTCCAGCTCCAGCTGAGCGGAGAGAGAGAACAGAGAGGAAGAGGAGAGAGAGAACAGAGAGGAAGAGGAGAGAGAGAACGGAGAAAGGGATGAAAAGAAGGTGTGTGGAAAGAAAAGGGGGAGGAGGAACAGCACTAATCCCCAGGCGCGGGGCTCTGGCCAAGGAACTGAGAGGTGTTTTTGGCTTGTGTTGCATTGTGGGGGATTGCAGTGTGTGTGAGTGTGTGTCTCCCAGGAGGAGGCTATAAAAAGACAAAGGAGGCTGGAGAGGCCGCGCGGAGCGACTGTTGAAAGGGAAAGAACACCCACTCCATAGTCCAACCACCGCCACCGACCAGAGAGAGAAAGGAGAGAGGGAGACTGAGGGGTACGCACACACAGACATCTATACACACACATGAACGCATGCACACTCACAGATGTAGACCTACACACACACACACACACACAAACACACACACACACACACACAGTTGGAGCTCAGTAGTCATTAGTAGCTCTAACTGACGTAATGGATGAAAATAGAGACCAGCATCAGTACTGAAGGCTTCCATGGAGAATATGAGACCTGACTGTACACTGGAGTCTCACCGGTCCACAAGGCTCTCACACACACACACACACACACACACACACACACACACACACACACACACACACACACACACACACACACACACACACACACACACACACACACACACACACACACACACACACACACACTCTGAAGGACACAGATGGACTCACACGAGCACACACACATACAAACATACACATCCACATGAAGACAAACACCCCTCCAGTCATTACCAAGGACAAGACAGCCACAGACGTTCTCTGACACATACACAAATACACACAGACACACAGTGGTACAAACACATGTTGCTTTGATAGAATCTGCCCTAAACATGCTCTCCTGATCCTTCTCTGAAATACCAGGGCCATGAGGTAAGCTTGGCCGTCCAACGCGGACAATAGGCATCAAATGAAGGCCTGACGCAATACTAATCTAGACCCTGTTTACCCCTCTCCACTCTGTACTAATCTAGACCCTGTTTACCCCTCTCCACTCTGTACTAATCTAGACCCTGTTTACCCCTCTCCACTCTGTACTAATCTAGACCCTGTTTACCCCTCTCCACTCTGTACTAATCTAGACCCTGTTTACCCCTCTCCACTCTGTACTAATCTAGACCCTGTTTACCCCTCTCCACTCTGTACTAATCTAGACCCTGTTTACCCCTCTCCACTCTGTACTAATCTAGACCCTGTTTACCCCTCTCCACTCTGTCCGTCTGGCCTCGGCCAACACACCAGTCAAAACATGGGAACCTGATTTGAGTGAAAAAGATGAGATCTGACAGGAAGAAAATCAGAAAAAGAGATGGAAAGAAAGGATGAAACATAATAAAAATAATTATGTGCCACATCCAATAGCGAATACTTACACATAAAATGTGCTGTGCAGCTCTCTCTTCCCCTCTCTCTTCTCCATATCTCTCTCCTCCTCCATCTATCCCCCTGTCTCTCTCTCCTCCATGGGAACATAATGCTCTGGCCCTCTACCTGCCAAAATGGGTTCCCTATGTGTGGACTCAGTCGCCCCCTAGCCCCTCAACGTTTCCTCTGAGGAGAGACACCAGGCTGGCCCGGGTGTGAGAGAAAGGTACCTTTATTTAAGAGGACGTTTTATTCCAACACATGGTAGATAGACAAGAGAGAGTGAGAGAGAGAGAGACAGAGAGAGACAGACAGAGAGCAAGAGAGAGAGACAGACAGACAGAGGGATAGAGAGCAATAGAGAGCCATGACTCTGTGGATGAACCTGAACAATGTGTGGGAGGTCCAGAGAAAAGAGCTCCCCCCCATTCCTTCCCAACCCCCCTATTAAATGCCTTTGGAACATCCCAACTTTTTAACAGAGGGCAACTGGTGGGTATGGAGGAAACTAAGCATATCCAGGAGGGGTGGGGGTTCTTACCTGTATTGTGAATAGTGAATCTCTGGGTGTCCATGACCTGACATTGCTCTCCCCTCAGGCTTTACCTCTCATTGTTCTGGGTTCTAAACAATCCTTTATTGGCCTATTAGCCCGTGAATTCTACCAATCAAAGTGGCGCGGCGAAAGCTAACGAATGCTAGCGGTTGGGTTTTATTAGCCTGTGAGTTCAGCAGGGCCCTCCTGCTGTACTGTAGTAGAGGCTGATGGACCGGGTTGTGGTCAGGCCTGTATGGATCAGGGCTGGGAGTCATTATCCTTACACTGACTGCTGGGAGAAGAAGCAACTGCTGGGAGAAGAAGCAAACACACACACATACACACACCATGTGAGCATACAAAGAAACACACACAAAAGCTCTCAAACACACAGAAACACACACGCACACACGTCATTACACTGGAAGAGAAGAAGCAATGTGGTCCCTCCCTACTCCCTACATCTGGCCTCCTCAGTGCACTATGGGGTCTGCCAATTACACATTGTTGTTCTTTTTTGACAGATAATGTTTTCGGTAATCATATAATTGCTGCTCAGCCCTAACCCTAACCCCTCCAAGCACGTTTTTATTATAATGTAGCAGCGTTTTTTGGGATCGGTTTCAAAAAAGCCCATCATCAAAGCGGACTGGGAGGAAAGAAAACCAAATTGGTTGTGTATGTGTGCGTGTTTTTTAAGCTGTTTTAGCTGCAGGTGTTTCGGCGGGATGTGATTCGACAAAGAAAGGGTTTGAGAGTTGCATGTATACAATTTACTGAACTGTGAGAAAGAACAGTGGTGAAAATTCACTGTGGCATGAAAATATTGTGGCTACCGGGTATCGTCAGCCAAATACTCCATCTAGGCTTATCTACATTCAATCAACGTGTTTTTTTTTTTAGATGTGGGTAGAAATGTTCCTCCAAGTACATGTTCCTAACTTTGATGGGAATGTATCAAGTTCTGCATATTTCCATGTCTAAAACGTCCACAGAGTATGTGGAACGTGTCAGAGGCTTGATGAAGCTGAGGGATCCCCTGATTAAACCATGTGGCTGCATACTGGACACTGTAATTATACTCCATATGTTGTTATGAATTCACAGAACTGATGAAATCTACAAAGTACCAAAAACTGTTTTAAGTGCACAATGTTGGTGTTTAGGCTCAAAATGGCTGACACCCAAACATTATAATATCAAAACAGTTCTATTAAACCTCACATCATTCTAATATTACCATAGTGATGAAACTGTAATCATCTGTAATTACCACCCGGTGTTTATTTTCTAGATGATGGAAAAACAAACAGGACTACATGGAGATGATTTTTCATCTTCTTAGACCGCCACGCATTGGTCAAAGACCCAAACAGAGAAAATTATAGGGATTTTACAGAAAACAGACATAATCCAATTGAACTAAAGCCACCTATATGTGTGTGTGTGTGTGTGTGTGTGTGTGTGTGTGTGTGTGTGTGTGTGTGTGTGCCATGTGTCTGCACCCAGGAGACAGTTACAACAGACCCTCTGTTCTGCTGAAATATGATGTAAATTGGCTGGAAGGAATCTGTTTATGGCCTAACGGCTTCATCTTACATCAACATTAACCTAATAAAGATGTCCTTGTTATGGTGGGGGGAGGGGCCCCAGTCTGATAACAGAGCACCACCATTCTCCTGGCCTGATTGTGGCTGGCATCATTACTATTGTTACTGTAGTATGGCCTGGTGATTGGAGAGTGCATAGAGGATGCCATGTGGCCCAGTGCAAATACTTTTATTTACAAACAAACACATGTAGACTTAAACACATGCACACACACACACACACACACCCTTCTGGGGGTTTGCTTCATGCCTAGATACGGTAGGAAGTAAGCCTGGGAGGGAGTTGTCATATCATGCAAATAAAACAGTAAATATTGTCTGTGTGTGTTGTTGTTTTTTGTCGCTGCTTCCTGTTTGTTTGTGGTCCCATTAGTACCCATGCTGTTAAACCTCTCTCTCCCTGCATATTCTATGCTCTCCAGATGAAACACATTAGTGGATGTATGGCAAGGGCCACTGAGGAGGAGGAGAGAGCGAAAAAAAGAAATCTTCCCAGTTCCAACGACGTCAGCATTTTTCAGCAAATTTGCAATTAGTCTTAAGGGCCAGCGTAAATTAGGTCTCCTGACAAATGAGCTATCGAGACGGGACAAGAAGTTTCAATAAATCTGAGAGCTATAGCCTCGCTGCTCCTCTGGCGGTGGCTCCCACAGCACTGCGGCAGGTCCCATAAGACAGGGAGAGGGGAGGGGGGACACAACACAGTCAATCCCAGAGAGGAGCTCTCCACGTCGGGGTAAACTAGCCTGAGTCTCTGCCTCTCCTCCAACTAGCACCGTGCAGAGCCGTGAAGACGGAGACCACTTTGCCTTGGAGAGGAAGACAGAGTGGTGGGTCCTATTCAGGGGAGTCTAGAGTTGCGTCTCATCAGAACCTAAATGCATTAAGGAAGGGCCTTCACCGTTCCTTGATGTTACTTGATTTGATCTACAGCCCCTCGCAATAAGACAATAAGAAGATACGTTTTTACAGTTTCAAAAGGAATATTATTTAGTTTCCAGCTGTATTGTAATTGATGATGCATCAACTTCCATTGGAAGGAAAGCCTCATGTAGCATTGGACAGCTAATGGGATACTAACAGTCTCCTGAAACTGCCTGGACCAGGATCAGGTACCAAATGGATTCCTGGTTACTCTGCGCTTAATGCAATTGGACAATCTAACACGCCACAATAAAGTGCTGCTTAAAGGTACCAGAAGTGTGTTGAGGGGAGAAGGCCAACTGATGACGAGGAGCGAAGAGAGGGAACGCAAAGACGGGACTCTAGAATAGCATTAGGGCTCCATTTGTCTGCATTAGGCTACCTGAGGCCCAGCGGAAACTTCCAGAGCTAGATGGTGATGGGAGAATACAATAATGGGGTGGCAGTGGGGACTGCTTACTAGATTACACTGACATGTACAGTAGAAGACGCCAACCTGATTACACAGAGAGAGTAGATGGAAAGTGTAAGACATCAACCTCAGGTTACACTGAGGTGTACAATTACTGAAGGTACTGATGTACTGCTCAATTGTCAAACGTACCCACTTTACTTGTGAATCATTCAGCCATTTATTTATTTAACCAGGACAGTCAACTCAGAAACAAATCGCCACTATTTTCCGGGGAGTAACCTTGTAGGTGTATCAGTATCTCAGCAGTCCGACACTAGACTTAAGGCACAATCATTTATCGCATAGAGCTAGCTTTAAAAACTCAATGATCAAAATGTCCTCATGCACTTTGCTCGGGGAATCATTGACTTTGATTGTGGTGATTTAGGGCCGATCTGAAGGCCTAGTTTCCCTCTGCACTAAATCTGCCTCCGCTTGGTTGGGGATAGTAATGACACACACACTTAGGTTAAAACAAGCAACTGTGAGCCGGGAGAGAGCAAGAGAGAGAGAGCGAGAGAGAGAGAGAGAGAGAGAGAGAGAGAGAGAGAGAGAGAGAGAGAGAGAGAGAGAGAGAGAGTGGGAGGGAGGGAGGGAGGGAGGGAGGGAGGGAGGGAGGGAGGGAGGGACGGATGGATGGATGGAGAGAGAAAGAGAGAGAGTGGGAGGGGGAGAGAGAGAGGGAGGGAGAGTGGGAGGTGGGGACGGAGGGACGGATGGATGGAGAGAGAAAGAGAGGGGGTGGGAGAGAGAGAGAGAGAGAGAGAGAGAGAGAGAGAGATGAGAGAGAGAGAGAGAGAGAGAGAGAGGAGAGAGAGAGAGAGAGAGAGAGAGAGAGAGAGAGAGAGAGAGAGAGAGAGAGAGAGAGAAACAAGGCATTATGATGAATCAGCACGGTGCACCACGGCCCTGGCCTGGCCTGGTGTCCCTGGATCTTGGCCGGCGTCTGAGGCGCTTGTGTTCCGCAGACAGTACAGATTGACACAAAGTCAAGCTGATAATTAAATGACATGCATTGGGGCAGGCAACCCCGAGATACACCAAATCATTAGCACATGTTGGGAAAGCAAAGAGAGCGAACAGAGAGCAGAGTGAGCAAGGCAGCTCCGTCCGATCGTGTTTTCACTTTCTTACTCTGTTCTACCAACGTAATAAAGCTTAACGACAAGTTAAACATTAATGACCTCCGTGTTAAAAACAATGTGGAAAAATACGAGGTCATTCCAGATTCCAGTAAGCTGTGCCTCGGATCTGTCCAGTCTTCAGTTTTCTTTTTGGGGTTCTCAAAATGTCAAGACGAAAAGTCTTTGGCGTTGGCCCATCTATTATAACTATAAAGGAGGTTGAAACATCACTTTGATGCGTGGGATCGTTGACACGTGCTCGCGGGAACTGTACGACTGTCTTGGTGACAGCACCACATAGACCAGATCTACAGGCCTGCACTCCTATCAGGGATGTGTTTAAATGTCATTATCTCTTGACTTTCTCAAGGTGGGGTTATTGTATGCTTCCAAATGGTTTCAGTCCATCTGTAACAGACCCTGTACACATGTAAGGGCCATGTGTCTAGTCTGGTCTAGTCGTTCTAGTCTGAATCCTACTAAAAGCACACAGCCCTTGTCTCCCCTCGCTCCTCCACCACATTCATCTATAGTTTAAGGGAGAAATCAAGAAAAATACCCGATATCTGGTCTCTCTCTCTGGTCTCTCTACAACCCTCCCCCCTTCCATCGGCTCTCCCTCTCTGGTCCTTCCCTCCCTCCCCTTTCTCTCTTTGGTCTCTCTCTCCCCCCCCCCCCCCCCCCCCCCGCCCCCCCTCCCCAAGCCCTCAGTTCCCTCCCTCCCATCTCTCTCCAGGTCCAGGTCCCTGCCTCTAACACAATCACCTCTCCTGGGCTGGTGCTGCATGGTGGAGCGTTATCGCATCACACGTTCCTAATTGACCCTCCTAGTTTAATAAGACGGTGCGCCAGGAGCCTCGACCAAAGTTATTAATTTTCACTTTGTCCACCGTCTCTGTCCCAATTAGGTCCCCTGGCTCGGGCCGAAGGGGCGGCTAACCCGATTACAGGACATGCTTATTAGTCTGGAGGAGAGAGAGAGAGAGAGCACGGGAGAGAGAGAGAGAGAGAGAGAGAGAGAGAGAGAGAGAGAGAGAGAGAGAGAGAGAGAGAGAGAGAGAGAGAGCACGGGAGAGAGAGCACAGGAGAGAGAGAGAGAGAGAGAGAGAGAGAGAGAGAGAGAGAACCTAAATGAGTAGACAATCTACTGGGTGATTACCTGAAACTAGCTGCACATGATGAACATCTCTCTTTCCTCTGATTTCATCAGAGCACAGTTAACAGTTAAAATGTTCGATGGCTGTGACTGACATCATAGAACAGTGCCTGGCACTGCAAAACCTGGCGATAGTCTAGCTACAGCCATTGGGCAATGTGTTGGCTCTAAACCTTCACTCAGTACTGGCTTCATGACATTTTTCAAGATTTCTAAAATGTCAACACACACATTGACATACTGGACCACTGATTGTTATTGATGATGCATAATCCCAGACCTAGATGTTCCCTCCAAGTTGCACATATCTGTTGAGACGGGCGAACTTGCCAGGGGTAAGTCAGTAGCCTTCCCAGGGAGGGATGCAGCTTTGCTTAAGGGGGAGCTAAGGAGGTCTGTGCTTCATGGAGGTACACTGGGTGCCAGGAGCAATGTGGCATCGCTCCCAGTCCCTGACTCCATACTACAGCCCAGCCCAGCACCACTGAGTCTGTGGCTCAAATGGCATCCTATTCCCTATATAGTGCACTACTTTTAACTTAGCCCATAGGGCTCCTGTCAAGAGCAGTGCACTATGTAGGGAACTGGGTGCAATTTGGGACACAAACTGAGTTTGAATTGGGGGATCTAGGGAAGACAGGCTCTAAAGGAACCGATCGGGCCCCAATTAGATATAATTGCCCCAAGTCCATCACGGTTTGGGTTGAAGCTCTAACCCAGAGGTTTCTCAGTTTCTCCACCTTTTTACTGGAGTATTTATCGTCTCCTTGGTTGGATCTGAGATGTGGTTCAGATCCAGCCAGACTCTTCTGAGCGCGCTCAGACAGGAGAAATCAGGATACCACACAGTAACAATAACATATCTATGCAGTGATTTATGACAATTTCTAGGTAATTGTTAATTTCAAATATTTAGTTAGTTCTCAAAACATATTTCAACTGTAAAAATCTCTACAAAGTTTACATCACATTCAAATAGCCTACTTAAGTACTGCAAGTCATTCGATTTCTGAATAAATCTTGAATTTTCTTGTCACACAATGTTGGTATGTATAGCGATGACCAAGCCAACTGAGCAAAGTGGTCTTAAAATACCCCTTACATGTCCCATCCACCCACCACAACAGAGTTGACCAAAAAGTAGCTGATACAATTGGAAACACATCAGTGTCTAGTATCCTCAGACATCTTTTCAAGTTTAGTTACAGTACTGTCATCTTCCATGAAGTAGTATGCATTAAAACAGGCCAACTCGACAGAAAAAGACTCCTTAGATAGATAGCCCTGAGTACCAAAACACAACGCTGCTACTGCGCCCTTGGGGGACGTTTTAATGACAGCAGCCCACCAACACCCCCCCCCCCCCCCCTACATTAAGGGTTACTACTCATGATCAGAAGCAAAGAGAAGGAGCAATACAAACATTTAGTCCAGGGGAAAACATAGAAGAAAGCTGTAGCTAGGGGCGCTACGCTAGCCTGCTAGCTTCAGGCTATGCTAACCAGTCCAAAGCCCTACAGAATGAAGGGTGGGAGAGTGACAAAGACGTAGCCTAGCCAGCTACCTTTTGATAGTGGCACTTTTAGCCCTCAGATGTTGTAGACATGACAGGCTCTTAGATGACTTAATGCTGAGGCTACACAATTATATTTTCAAAAGGCATTTTTTCTGTCGATCTTGCTACTTTTTGTCAGCATGTATGTCAATCGCTATCATGCAGATCAATGAGAGCTGTTATGAGGGGTTGTGTAGTTTGCGCTCCTGTTCAACTGAACATTAGTAAAATTAACGGATGTTCTTTCTTCTTTGTTTATTTGTTATGATGTGCTTAAATGTACATAACAAACGGCTGAACATGATCTACTGAGAGAAAGTCTATTATCGTTAAAAGACTGCAACTCCTGTTTAATCAACAGAATTGTAAAACATAATTTTTGGGGGGTGAAATCTCCTCCTTATGATTTGTCCATAATTAATTATTATATTAATACTTGATACATGTCATGAATACTTGACAGATGTACACAACCTACATTGACAAATCACAGAGAAGCGACATTGTTTTATAATTCCAGTGTAAAACCATAAAAGTAAAAGCCATAATTGAGTTGCTGAACAAAGTGAAACATCATTACTTGCATTAAATCAAATCAAATTGTATTGGTCACATGCGACGAATACAACAGGTGTAGGCTTTACCGTAAAATGCTTACGTACGAGCCCATTATTACAAGGATGTGAGTCTTGTTGAACTAAGTGGCGCAGTGGTCTAAGACACTACATCTCAGTGCTAGAGGCGTCACTACAGAAAACCTGGTTTGAATCCAGGCTGTATCACAACCGGCCGTGATTGGGAGTCCCATAGGGTGGCGCACAATTGGCCCAGCGTCGTCCGAGTTTGGCCGGTGTAGGCCGTCATTGTAAATAATAATTTGTTCTTAACTGACTTGCCTGGTTAACTAAAGGTTAAATAAAATAAATAAAAGATGATGAACTAAGATGATGAACTAAGATGACGAACTAAGATGACGAACTAAGATGACGAACTAAGATGACGAACTAAGATGATGAACTAAGATGACGAACTAAGATGATGAACTAAGATGATGAACTAAGATGACCAAATTACAACCAATTCAAGTCACATTCACCACTGGATGGTGCCTGTGCCTGTGTGTGTGTGTCTGGGGTTTTTCTGGCAGTATGCTGAAGATAAATATTTCTCTTATCTGATTTTCCTGACACATAACTCACATTGCCTTGCATATGCTGCAATTTATCATATCCACTTTTCAGCACAATAAACGTTATAAACAGCTCTGATCATTTGATTACTTGGCTTTATTCATTCTACAAAAAATGTATTTTGGGGGTTTTGGAGGTGGGGGGGAGTTACCAATGTCCTATGAGGGGTCCAATTGGGTAGTTAGTGTCTCTGTTTCAAGTCTTGGTCTGGATCATTTCAAATATGATTAAGCTGAGCCCTCTGTGTGTTCTGCTCTCTGTATGCCACCACCTGCTTCTTATACTGCTCTCCCCTTTCTCTCTGTCTCTCGCTCTCGCTCTCGGGCTCTCTCTTCCTGGACTCTCTCTCTCTCTCTCCCTCTCTCTGGCCTCTCTTGCTTCCTCTCTCTGGCCTTTCTCTCTCTCTGGCCTCTCTCTCTCTACGCCCCCCCTCTCTCCGGTCCCTCTCTCTCTCTCTGGCCGCTCTCTTCCTTCCTCTCTCTCTCTCTCTGGAGGCTCTCTCCCTCCCCCCCTCTCTCTCTCGGGGCTCTCTCTCTCTATCTATCTCTCTCTCTCTAGAGGCTGCCCCCCCCCTCTCTCTCTGGGCTCTCTCTCACTCTCTCTGGCCTCTCTATCTCCCTCTCTGGCCTCTCTCTCTCTGGCCCCTCTCTCTCTCTATGGGCTCTCTCTCTCTCTCTCTCTATCTGGCCTCTCTCTCTCTCTATGGGCTCTCTCTCTCTCTCTCTGGCCCCTCTCTCTCTCTATGGGCTCTCTCTCTCTCTCTCTATTTCAATTCAAGGGCTTAATTGGCATGGGAAACATATGTTTACATTGCCAAAGGAATTGAAATAGATAATAAACAAAAGGGAAATAAACAATAAAAACAAAAAAAGTTAACAGTAAATATTACACTCATTTTGAATGTCATATTATGTATGTATACAGTGTTGTAACAATGTGCAAATAGTTAAAGTACAAAAGGGAAAATAAATAAACATACATATTGGTTGTATTTACAATGGGGTTTGTTCTTCACTGGTTCCCTTTTCTTGTGGCAACAGGTCACAAATATTGCTGCTGTGATGCACACTGTGGTATTTCACCCAGTAGATATGGGGGTTTATCAAAATTGGGTTTGTTTTCTAATTCTTTGTGGGTCTGTGTAATCATTGACATTTTTTTAACCATTTTTTTAACCTCTTATTTACAATGACGGCCTACACCGGCCTAACTCGGACGACTCTGGGCCAATTGTGTGCCTGAGGGAAACATGTGTCTCTAATATGGTCATTCATTTGGCTAGAGGTTAGGAAGTGCAGCTCAGTTTCCACCTCATTTTGTGGGCAGTGTGCACATAGCCTGTCTTCTCTTGAGAGCCAGGTCTGCTTACAGCGGCCTTTCTCAATAGCAAGGCTATGCTCACTGAGTCTGTACATAGTCAAAGCTTTCCTTAAGTTTGGTCAGTGGTCTCTCTCTCTCTCTCTCTCTCTCTCTCTCTCTCTCTCTCTCTCTACTAAGTACTGACTCTAGCTTGTGTTGAGCTCATTTTCCAAATGGTTTATTAAAATATTTACCCACAGCTCTGTCGCTTCTAAGGCCCAATCAATAAACAGCAAAGTCCAATTATGCGAAAGTGCAAATTATAGATTCGGTGCGATGCTGAGGATATGGACACTTCTCTCGCGCGCACACACACACACACACACACACACATACGTCGTAGACAAGAAAAATATGAAATTCTAATGTTTTGAGCCACAAGCTATTTCAAATTGTGGTGTGACTGCTGTGTATGTGTGAGACTCAACATATTTAAATATGGAATTTTCCGTTTTTGGGCACAAATAGTTTTTTGTGGAAAAATGTATCTATTATTTATTTATTTCAGTCGAACATGTATTATAAAAAGTACACAGACAGACCCATTACAGAGAAGCCGGGATAAATCAGTCCAGTCTTCAAGTTTTTTTATTTCCATAAATTAATTGAGGTCAATAAAGACGCTTTGAAGGAATGTCAAAAGTTACGGGGAACTCAAACTCAACCATATGTTTGCAATGACCCTTAATTTCATGAAATGTGTCTTACACAATGCAGCATGTTTGGAAGGTCAAGCTTGGTGATTATTCATTGAATGCGTCCCAAATGGTACCCTACTCCCTATATAGTGCACTACTTTTGACCAGGGCTCTGTTCAAAAGTAGTGCACTATGTAGGGAATATGGTACCATTTTTTGAAAAAGACAGCTGCCTGCTCTGATTCTCTGACAGCCACATTCTCTCTCCGACCCTCTCTAGCGTTTCAATTTGTCTCGCAGCGAAAAGCCCTTCCGTTTTAAATATGAAGCAGGGCCTTGTTTCCCACACAGGTCCCTCCGAGGTGAACCAGCCCACTTTCTGCCACCACAACAGAGAGATACTGCCGGGGTCTTCAGGGGTGAATGTCTGCAAGGTTAAACATTCCACTGATGGAGGGAGAGGAGGAGAGGAGGAGGAGAGGGTCTCCAGTCTTTGACAGTCAGAAAACAAGTCCCTGACAGTGCTCGGCACACAAAAATCCTAACAGCGAGTGCCAGGTGGTCACAAGATGAATTCATTGGGGCGATGCATTACGCAAAGCCCGAGATTATCACATCCCAGCAGGCCTTGGGGCATGGCAGAATGGGCTGATTGGAGACGTGGAAGGGGGCCCCAGAGATTAGAGAGAGAGAGAAAGAGAGGCGCTGGGCTTCCCTCTGGCCATCGGAGGAGTGTCGGTCCACTCCCGGGACACCAGGGGTTTCAGACTGATATGGTGATGGTCCACTTTGCTACAGGCTAGGTGTCCCACAGGAGGAGCCAGGCAGAGCACACACAGGCCCGCAGGCCAGACACTCACACAGCATAGAGAGAGAGAGAGAGAGAGAGAGAGAGGGAGAGAGAGAGAGAGAGAGAGAGAGAGAGAGAGAGAGAGAGAGAGAGAGAGAGAGAGAGAGAGAGAGAGAGAGAGAGAGAGAGAGAGAGAGAGAGAGAGAGAGAGAGAGAGAGAGAGCGAGAGACACAGAAGCACACACACATACAAAGAGCAACACACACACACACTGCGCACTCTCTCCTCACAGATCCTCATTTCCTCAGAAATCTTCTTGCTTGTCAAGGGACTGCCGGTCCCAGCCAGCTAAGGGTTAATATCATACAAGATCGCTGGTAAGCTTTGCCACTGTAACCCTGACTGTGTTGTTGTTTAATATTTATAGTAACTCTGGTGTGTTAGGCTGCTGCTGTTACCAACGCTGTGAGGAGTTCAGAGGAGAATGGAAGAGGGGGGAGATTAGCCACCAACACCAACGCTCTCCAACTAAAGAACTGACGGTATCAAACAGTAACCTACTAGGACATCACCTCACAACTAAAAGGTTACATACAGTCACAATTGTAACTAGAGAACTGAAGGTATCAAACAGTAACCTACTAGGACATCACCTCACAACTAAAAGGTTACATACAGTCACAATTGTAACTAGAGAACTGAAGGTATCAAACAGTAACCTACTAGGACATCACCTCACAACTAAAAGGTTACATACTGTCACAATTGTAACTAGAGAACTGACGGTATCAAACAGTAACCTACTAGGACATCACCTCACAACTAAAAGGTTACATACAGTCACAATTGTAACTAGAGAACTGAAGGTATCAAACAGTAACCTACTAGGACATCACCTCACAACTAAAAGGTTACATACAGTCACAATTGTAACTAGAGAACTGAAGGTATCAAACAGTAACCTACTAGGACATCACCTCACAACTAAAAGGTTACATACTGTCACAATTGTAACTAGAGAACTGACGGTATCAAACAGTAACCTACTAGGACATCACCTCACAACTAAAAGGTTACATACAGTCACAATTGTAACTAGAGAACTGAAGGTATCAAACAGTAACCTACTAGGACATCACCTCACAACTAAAAGGTTACATACAGTCACAATTGTAACTAGAGAACTGAAGGTATCAAACAGTAACCTACTAGGACATCACCTCACAACTAAAGGTTACATACAGTCACCAGTATAACTGCCAGTCTAGGGTTACTCATAACGCAGGGTTATGAACATTTGAATGTACTTCAGGTGTACTGTATAGCAAGGCTAGATCATATGGGAGTTGGAAGTGTACATCAACATTTTTTAATGTTTTTTATTTAACCTTTATTTAACTAGGCAAGTCAGTTAAGAATAAATTCTTATTTACAATGACAGCCTACCTACACAGTCAGCCTGTGGAGCAAATTACAGTTAAGTGCCTTGCTCAAGGACACATCAACAGGTTTTTCACCTTTCGGTTACTGGCCCAATGCTCTAACCGCTAGACTATATTTGATCAAAGAACGTTTAACTAGAGCACTTGGCCACAGTAAAAAAAAAAACTGTGCATACTGAATCAAATTATACCTTTCAGTCATTTTCAGGTATTCTTAAGAAGTACAGTATCGAAGCCATGCTAATTTCAATGTTAAAGACAGTGTTTCATCTATGCCTTTGTCACAGAACCAAAGTATAGTCATAATTAGTTATATTGTGTAAAAGTAGGCTACTTTGCTATAATTAAAGACAAATTAATATTTTTACTCTTGACTGACGCGATTCAGAAACGGACAAACAGCAACTTCGCCATTCAAACGCCCATTCAGTCACAGAATTCTCCAGTGCAATGCCTAGCCATCTAATCTCCCTCTGCCCTTCTCTCCTCTCCTCCTCCCTGTTTCCTTCTCTCCTCTCCTCCTCCCTGTTTCCTTCTCTCCTCTCCTCCTCCCTGTTTCCTTCTCTCCTCTCCTCCGCCCTGTTTCCTTCTCTCTTCTCCTCCTCCATGTTTCCTTCTCTCCTCTCCTCCTCCCTGTTTCCTTCTCTCCTCTCCTCCTCCCTGTTTCCTTCCCTCCTCTCCTCCTCCCTGTTTCCTTCTCTCCTCTCCTCCTCCCTGTTTCCTTCTCTCCTCTCCTCTACCCTGTTTCCTTCTCTCTTCTCCTCCTCCATGTTTCCTTCTCTCCTCTCCTCCGCCCTGTTTCCTTCTCTCCTCTCCTCCTCCCTGTTTCCTTCTCTTCTCTCCTCTCCTCCTCCCTGTTTCCTTCTCTCCTCTCCTCCTCCTTGTTT
This sequence comes from Thymallus thymallus, assembly GCA_023634145.1. Lineage (NCBI taxonomy): Eukaryota > Metazoa > Chordata > Actinopteri > Salmoniformes > Salmonidae > Thymallus > Thymallus thymallus. The sequence continues at coordinate 4,152,259 of CM042424.1, read as the reverse complement.
CCTTCTCTCCTCCTCCCTGTTCCCTTCTCTTCACTTCTTCTCCATAAATTATTGACTGCCTCATTTGCTCTCCTGCCCCAGCGAGGCACTGCAGCATCGCCATGCCACGTAGTCTATTAGACTGAAGGCGGTGACAGCCATGTTCCGGCGGTGTGTGTGTCTGTGTGTACGTGTGTCTGTGTGTGTCTCTCATTCTCAGTTGCATTAGGCCTGGGAGCAAGACGGGGACACATCAACATCTTAATCAATACGCGAGAGTCAATTACTGAGGAAGCGCGTGCTTAAGCAAGATCTGATTATTGGGTTCATGTTCAGTCCACCAAATGGACCGAATCAATGCGATGCGATATGTGCCATATATCTCCACCCCTCCCTTCCCTCTTTCTGTCCCTCACATTTGTCTGTCCCTCACATTCCTGATGGACACTAGAGCAGGGTTTCTTAAACTATGGGTCGGGACCCAATTCGGGCGAGGTGGGTCGCGAGTTATGAGAATACATCTATAAACACACACTTACTTTTTAATTTGTGTCGTTGGAGGACAAATTGGGTCACGGGAGGACGGTCAGTTTCTCATTTGGGACATGAGCTGAAAAAGAACACCTAGTCTTGAGGAACGAAGACACATACTGATGGACACTTGAGGAAAGGATGGAACAGAGGAGAGACTGTTCAAAGAGATTAGGAAGGATTTATGCTTTGACGCTGCTACCAACTGGACCACAGCAGAACCCTCCTATCCAGACAGACAGTACTGGTTGTTAAAGACACCGCTACCAACTGGACCTCAGTAGAACCCTCCTATCCAGACAGACAGTACTGGTTGTTAAAGACACCGCTACCAACTGGACCTCAGTAGAACCTTCCTATCCAGACAGACAGGACTGGTTGTTAAAGATGAAAAGGCTGGAGGAACTTTGAGCTCAGAGTTGAACTTTAACGAGACATACTTGATTTATGATTTATGAATGATAGGCATTTGGATTTTATTTAAATTATTTACACGTCTATACGTCTGAGGGATTCACTGTTATTCCTTACTGATTGTGATTTTCATTGTATTTCACACAAAATTACTTAATTGAAAACTAACATTTGTGTTTTTGATTTATCAACATATTTTTTTTCTGTCAAATTGGACAACCTGACTCTACCGCAGTTAACTGGAGGTGAAAGAAATAATAGCAATATCGTTCTATTTTCAGTTATTAAAACTCTTTCCTGTAGTACAACACTTACATAATATAATTAAAATCTTTAGCGTCAAGGCAGGTTTGATGTGGAGAACCTAGTCGTGCTATTGTAGATGTAAAGGCTGCTGGTCTTCACACAGAGCCATTCAGCGTTAATCACACGTCTAGTCTTTCCATATTTTATCTGCAGATATAGTATCTACCTTTGTCTCTGATCCATAGCTGATGCTGCTGTGATTCAGGGAGCAGAGAGAGCAGATCCATTATTTCTCATCGTCATCGCCCCTGCTCTCCACTGCAATGATATCTCACATACTGTAATATCACACACACACGCACACACACGCACACAAACACACACACACACTAAGGAGTGAAACATTACTGCCAAGACGTTGCCTTTCGGTTGCATTTTTCAGGGGCTTCATCATCCCATCTCTCAGTTTGGGATATTTTTTTCTTTCATATTTGCTTTCATAGAGGATTCTGTTTGGTGTTGCCTCTCCCGTCTATATCCTGTCAGAGAGTCGTCACGGCGGCACCGTTGGCCTCGGCCCCAGCTCCATCACCCCAGTCCACACCCTGTTCCACACCCCAGTCCACACCCCGCTGACTGTCAGACACTCATTTATTTACCTAGTTGAAAAATTAAACCAAGAGAGAAGTCACACAACAAAGGAGAAGGGAGAGAGGGAGAGAGAGAGAGAGAGAGAGAGAGAGGGAGTAGCAGGTTGGTGGAGGTAGGGAGAGGGAGGGAGGGAGTAGCAGGTTGGTGGAGGTAGGGAGAGGACCAAACAACAAAAATCTATAGCCCAAATAAGTTTTGTTTTTTTCTCTCTCTCCCTTTTCTCTCTCTCTCCCCCCCACCCCCACCTATTTTTTTCTTTATCTCATAAGCTGCCAAACATCACCAGCGAAACTTGCATCGAGGCAGCCGTTGCCAGAGGGTGAATCATAGCAATATTGATTTGATTATGTAAAAGCTCAGAGGAACCTCAAGCCAGATGCAGAAATAACTCCTCACCTAAGTCCACCGGGGGGATAGCGCACTGGTTTGGAGAAGAGAAGAGGAGAGAGTGAGAGATTTCGTTTTTATATATTGTCCCGGATAAAAGCATCATTACTTCCCTCACAGAAAAAGACTGTGGAAGCTTTTCTCTCTCTCTTTCTCTCTCTCCTCCCTTTACAGAGAGCGGGACTAACTTGGACGTAATTAACACTCTTCTACTGTACTGAGGAGAGGGGTTTGACCTCCAGGGAAGGCCTTTATGAGCTTTGGTTGGGTGGAGGGTTCTGGGTGTGTTTCCAGAGAGGAGGATGATGAACAGAAGCAGGAAGAGAAAGGGAGGAAAGAAGGAAGAGGAAGAGACGCGGTGCGCTCACGTTTTGATCAGTGGCACCCTCTTCTGGACCTCTTCTCTCTCTCACACGGCTGCTGTGCCTCCAGCTCGGCTCCTGCCTGACAACAGAGAGCAGCAGAGGAAGTAGCATCGCAATGAGAGACAGAGAGCTCGTCTTCAACACAGTGATACCGCCGGACGAAACTGTGTAAGAAACAGGCACCATAAAGATTTTACCGTCTGATAGGGGAGCAAAACAATTAAATAGAGAGGTTTAGCTCAAATAGAGTTGTATGAAGCTTTAAAGAAAAGCCATATCTTAGCTGAGTTAGCCCAGGTAGGGATTTACGCCGTTAATCACCCGTTGGAGCACGTAAAGCCAGGTCGGACTTAACCGCTCGTGGGCAGGCACTAATTGGGCCACCTTTTTTTAGCTGAGCATTATGGGAGAGCAGAGGAGCTGTTGCTACTCATCCAGGGTTCTGTCTTAACTGCCCTTAATTACCATTCCATCTTACTGAGCCCTGTCAAATGACTGGAAAATTCCACCAGGCCCTGCTGCTCTCCTCGCTCCACTCAGACTCATGGTTAAACGCAGCGTGGTGATCTAATGTAAAAAATAAAAAAAACAATCAGATCATAGGAATGATTGGCGGAGGTAGCTAGACTCTTCAATAGGGGAGATATGGGGTTTCAGTTGCTCTGATTGTGTGATTAGCCAGCCTGGATGCGTATATATAAAAAGGGGTGGGATAACAGATCTCCTTAAGGGGGAATGCTACTGCTTAGCTTCTTTTTGCCTTCATGCCCATTTCACTCTTCTGGACTTCCTGTGAATCTTAAGTGGGCACTCTGTGTTTTTTGGTACCTTAATGCAAAGCAGGTAGGCTTAGAATAATATAACTAGGCCATCTCTTCTTGTCTCACTGTAGCAGTGTTAAGAAGCTATAAGTAGATAGATAGATAGATAGATAGATAGATAGATAGATAGATAGATAGATAGATAGATAGATAGATAGATAGATAGATAGATAGATAGATAGATAGATAGATAGATAGATAGATAGATAGATAGATAGATAGATAGATAGATTTCAGATTTGTCATGGCACATCTGTCTAGTTAGTTGAAAATATTGATTTGCTTCCCCTTAAATAAAAAATATAAAATATTCCTAAATATTGCAAAACATGCATAATCTATGACATGAAACTGCAGGTTGTTAACATAATTGTGTATTTTGTTTCTTTGAATTGTGATTTTAGAACAATTTAGGTGGGTATAGATTTAATACCATCATCTTAAATATAAAATATAATATGATATATTAAACAAATACAAACAAAAATATATTTTTTTCATTTTGTAAAGTATTTTCGCCAAACTCAGTAACAATAAACTACACAACTTTTCCAATAATACCTTGTAATATCACATTTTGTGCCTTAATAATTGTCACACACATCTCTTAATTTGAAGCATAACTACAGACATTTAGCCCTAAATAAAATATGATTTCACCTATTTTAAAAAGTTTGTCGCTAATAAAAAGCTTTAATATCTCGTTCATCCTGCATTACTAGCCTTTAATGTGATTTAGTGTGAAAGAATGCAGTTTCATTCCTAACTCGAATCGACGACTTCCAGAGTAAACGTCAATTCCAGATGCACATAATCATGTTACTGCGACTAATCTAAATTGATCCTAAACCAAGAGTCAAACAGAAAAAAAGGTTACTTCCTGAATAAAAAGTATTTGACCCTGGTAGCTAAGCAACACCGCACAGAATCTTGTACTTCAAGTTTGGTGGATAAGATGGATACCTCTGTACGTCCTTCCAAAAAATACACAAATTAACACACTTTAGATATTTGTCAAGTTTCAACGGCCTACACTATAGCAAACACACCCATCTCCTTGAACTTATTCTGTGTCTAAAAAATACCTTCTCCCCCATGTCAGACAGCAGTGCTTCCCTAAGCTTCCTAATGACATTGAAGGTCTTAATTAGCTGCTATTTCTCCCCTCGCCCGTATAAGCCCTCTGTCTGAATAAAGATAATTCCTATTCATTCTAAGAATCTCTTAATGATCACTCCCACCACTGGCTGGCTATAGAACTTTCCCAAATAATAGGCTCATACCCTTCTATATCAGCATATTCTGCAATCAATTCCAGAATGGATTTCCTTTGCGGCTGATTACTTTAATAACTTCCGACATATCAATTAGCAAAAACGGGTGTGTGTGCGTGTGAATCTTTGCGATGATTATCATTTAAGTATGGAGATGGTAATTAAATTACGGGCAAATATTGCTTTCCTCAATTATGGCCTTTGCAATACACGCCTCGATTTGATTATGTTAACGGTTAGCCGTTGTTATTTTGATAGCGTTTAAATAAAGCACGGTTCGAAAATAAAGTAGGGGAAGGAAATGAGTTTAACATGATGTCACATGAAGTTCTTCTTTCCAGCTAGAAATGACCGTATTAGGCCTAGTCATGTCTTCTCTGAGGGGATTATTTCATCTGTCTGACACGGTAACTCACCAGAGGTAGTAGCCAGACTAATGAAAGAGAAGAATAGTCATCTATTAAATATTCTCGCCCTCCCTCTCTTTCTCTTGATTGAAGCTCCTCGTCACGTACCCACTACTTACATGTCCTACTACCCAGTGGCCATTTTAGCATGTAGATCTTGGTGGGGCAACAACAACAACAAAAATTGTGGGGTGCATGCTAGCAAAGCCACTACACAACACAACACTAAACAATACATTAATTGCATTATAACGGTGACAAACGGTGTCCACAAACTGTTAGGGCCCACATAAACAGCAGTACCAACACCTTACCACTGCTACACCTGGCTATCAGCAGAGCCTAGTCTGGCAGCGAAACAGTACTATGTAGATGTCCTAATAGAAACAATACTATGTAGATGTCCTAATAGAAACAATACTATGTAGATGTCCTAATAGAAACAGTACTATGTAGATGTCCTAATAGAAACAGTACTATGTAGATGTCCTAATAGAAACAATACTATGTAGATGTCCTAATAGAAACAATACTATGTAGATGTCCTAATAGAAACAATACTATGTAGATGTCCTAATAGAAACAATACTATGTAGATGTCCTAATAGAAACAGTACTATGTAGATGTCCTAATAGAAACAATACTATGTAGATGTCCTAATAGAAACAGTACTATGTATATGTCCTAATAGAAACAATACTATGTAGATGTCCTAATAGAAACAGTACTATGTATATGTCCTAATAGAAACAATACTATGTAGATGTCCTAATAGAAACAGTACTATGTATATGTCCTAATAGAAACAATAATATGTAGATTCCTGCTATTTGTTATATTCTGCACTGAACCACATGAAATGTAAATCTGCTAATTAATGCAATGACCTGCTTTTAAGCAATCAGAAGTGTTTTCATTAAACTCCTGTAGTATGATATCAGTTACGTATAATACTACACGACTTTGAAGCTGATATATAAGTTAAGAGTGATTTTTGCACCATGAATTTGCCAGTCATTGTTATGGTTGGTTACTAAGCACATCCAACTGGCATAAGGCCATTCTCACACACACACGGTTCATCATTCATCATTCTCGCTGATAGAAGCAACCAGTGTCATAGAAAATGCATTTGTCATGACACATCCTGAGGCCATCATTCACAGTTCATCTCTCTCTCTCTCTCTCTCTCTCTCTCTCTCTCTCTCTCTCTCTCTCTCTCTCTCTCTCTCTCTCTCTCTCTCTCTCTCTCTCTCTCTCTCTCTCTCTCTCTCTCTCTCTATGCCTCTCTCTCTCTCTATCTCTCTCTCTCTCTCTCTCTCTCTCTCTCTCTCTCTCTCTCTCTCTCTCTCTCTCTCTCTCTCTCTCACTGATACTACTGATGTTGTTTAAATGCCCAGTGGAGCTGCATTTACACCAGATACCCTCCATCTCCACTGATCAGCACTTGGGTCCAGAGAGAGGGCCTGTATTAGTCCAGTTAGGGGCCTCTCCAGTCCAGCTACTGGATTAACAAGTCCTCTTAGTGGTGGTTACCATAGACACAACAAGGGAGACCTAACCAATACAGTACAGTATGTGTGTGTCTCAAATGGCACCCCATTCCTTTACAATGCACTACTTTTGACCATAGGGCTCTGTTTAAAAGTAGTGCACTACATGAAAGGGTGCCAGTTGGGACACAGACTATGTCTTTTGTAATCTAGTGGCCTTTTCTAGTGGGGTTCTCTCTCGTGGACTTCTCATACATCTCATTTGCGGTCTGTGGTCTCAATGTGTTCCTAATTCTTGGACAGATGTAATTGTTGTAACATTGGCTGAGCGTAGTCTGTTCTTGTACTGCATATGGCCCATCTCGTTAACTGTTCCACACAGACCCCCAGATACTCAGTCATGTCTCTGAATCAAATGATTTGTTATTGTTAGCCAGCCAGACATTCACATCACTTCAGATCCTAAACAAAATAGCTTGTGTGATTAATGTCATGGCTGACACGATTCCTCTTATCTGTGGCCTTCGTTGAGAAATAAACCTGCATTTTTGTGGCGCTCCAAGGATTAAATACACTGGACTGAAACTATGAATTTGTAGGACGAGAACACTCCTTTTCTGTTACAGTTTCAAAAATGTACAAATGAGTCCCACGTAAAGGCTCCAGACCTCGGGGGGAAAGATTCTGAGGCAGAACTAGAACTATGAAGCTAGCACTAGTAATGAGCGTTTAATTTTTAAAGGATTTTCGAAAAGTCTGATATTCTTTTGTCCTTAAGACTCTGTGAGAGAAAATCCCATAGGGGGAACTTTTGAGACTGGCCTTGCGTTGATCTGTTGGAGAAACTGCAAGGGTCAACCAAGGTACAACCGACCAGTTTTCCCCTCTTGACGCATACAGGCATTTTGAGAAATTAAAACACTAAAAGGGAAAAACAAGCAATGCGTTTTAAAGCCAGTCCGTTCTCGTATAAAGAAAATAAAAGCACTGTATGAAGAGCAATAAACCTGAGATAATGACCTGGCTATGCCAAAGCAATATTTTCCCCCCCTTTTTTAATTGCGCTTGTATTTGCCCTCACCGTTTCATGTTATGGGGGCCGAAAGTTTTTAAACTTTTCAAAGCTGTGTGTGGAAGGGGAAGGGGACAGTGTCCTGAGGCAGTTTGCAGGCCCCGGCTAGGGAGTCACCGTGCCAGCACCGAGGACTTGGATTCATTAAGCTGCTTTAGCAGTTCAAACATTACCTTAAATGGCAAGGCCATGTTCTGGCAAGGACCCTCTCACGCCTTGTTTCAATTATATGGGAATCAAACTTTGCAGGTATGCTATGTGCACAGCGTCTTTATTGAAAGGGGGGTGGAAGGGAGGGTGGGGGGGTACGGAGCCCTTCTGTTCCCCTCCCCTGAGAAAAAGCTAGGCTTTACAAAGCTAGGCCATTGTAAAAACAAAAGAAAGTGGCATTTTGGCAAACAGTTTGTGTGTACAGTAATAATCTGGGGTTCTGTTGTTCAGAGCTGTGCTATTTACCAGATGCCTTGTTTTATGGAGGGTTCCTGACTTTGATTTTATGTGGCATGTCAGACTTGTGAAACAGTCTGAAGAGATTAGACTGTATTACATGTGTCAGTCCCCTGCCATGTATGTGTTTCATTATGGGACCAGGCCTGGTCTTGGTAGATCAGCCTCAGACATTCCTGGTTGTATTGTTCACAGCTCTAGTATCCTGCAGTGGCTGTCTTCAGGTAGTGCCAACAACACAAGGCCTTGTATCTTACTCACACTGCATCTACAGATGTAGGATCTTAATTTGATCATTATTTTGTTGCTGGGAATATTGTAGTGTATTCAAGTTATAAAAAGGTTTTTAAAGTTTAGAACTTCCACTGTAAAATGTAAGACTTAATTTGCCATAAACAACAACAACAAAAAAAGTTAATCATCATCCACATAATAATTCAAATTTCTCTTTGCTGCATAATTATTTCCCTGCTGTAGAAAACTGGCTCAAATTAAGATCCTACAGTTGTATACCACTACACAAACAACCACACTGTGCCTACTGGCACTAACAGGAAGCAAGCAATATAACAAGTAAATGTTGATTGAAAAGGGGACTCTAACGACCCAAAATGGAGGCTGGAGTAGATCCCGGTAATAAATGAATAAATGCTTTGACACACATTCAGTGACAGTGGACTATAATAACGTTGTTCCTCTCCTACCTGCACTAGTGCGGTCTTGCATAATCACCAGAGCCGGCGCTCTCAGCTTTACGATTAACCGCCTGCACAGTCATATCCCATTCTAACTAATATTCCACAACCGTGTTCATTTTATGTCGGCAAAGTGCAGTTTTGACACAGTGATGTAAAAGTTTATAGAGTGTCCTGTCAGCTCTTTAGCCACATCACTTACACCCGTCCTGCCCCGTCGCCATCCCCGACCAGGCATCCAAAATCAATACAATATTTTTCTCCCGATAAATAATGTAAAAAGGTCCAAATGAACGTGTCGACAGTTGGCCGCAATTAGAGGTGCAGCCACGCGGGGTTAGTGTGGTGACAGATGACAGTCGTCCCCCCCCCCTTACAGATCAGCAGAAAATGAAGATGTGGAGGAGACCACTTTGTCACTGGCGGGCCGAGCCGCCAAGGGGTTGCAACCTGGAAATGGCTTATAATGGAAAAAGGTTCCTTCACACACACACATACACACACACACACACACACACACACACACACACACACACACACACACACACACACACACACACACACACACACACACACACACACAGTATCTGCTGCTTCAAGCACTTTCTCCGGGCCGATGGGCGAGTCCGAATGGGTTCTCTCTTTTCTTTATCTAAGCCTTTAATATCCTCCTGGGCAGCGGACGGCGACCGCGCCGTGCTGAGGTCAGGCCGGCCGGACAGAAAGACAGATGGACATGGCTGCAGCAGAGAGAGATTGGGAGGCAGCAGAACATTTTATTGATCCTGTCCCCCCGTTTGGTGGAAGTGATAAAGGTAGTGTTGTGAACGGTAAACTAACCTACGGAGAGGTGGAAGGAGGGAGAGAGAATGAAATAGAAAAGGGGGGATACAGACAGTAACTGTTGCCCCATAGGGGGAGACTATGTATTCTGGGTTTTCCAGACATTGTATCAGGCTCCTGTGGCTTCCAAACATATTGCCCATGAGGGGATTTTAAAACTCACCATTCAATGGCATTGGGTGATATTTGGGAGGGAGTTAAATGTAAAGTCATAGATTACGAGTGAGGAGGACTTGCAGCGTCATCACGCAGCCAGCTGAATTCTAAAAACAGTATGACGACAAAGCTTTGTAGACGAGCTCTCTAACAGAGTTGGTCGGAACAGACAAAGACGGTGGAATAGTACCCCCTGTGAGTGTGTCACTGCAGAGTATCCCAGTGATGGAGAGGGCTCGGGTAAACATTTATATCCTCAAAATCCACTTTATCGACCGCGCCCGTGAGTGAGGGTTGGGGGGACGTGCCTCTTAGCTCAAACACTGACTGCTGGAGGAGAGGAGTCTTCCACTGAATGTGGAACCTCTTTATGGTGATTGTTTTATCAGCGTTTCTGTCCGTCCCCCTGGGAATAGCTCTGCTCCGGGGAGGAGAGAGGAGAGGAGGATGACCCTCATTTTCCGAAAGCAAAGTGTTCAGTATTGATCAGTGGGAATGTGCACGGCTGATGACATGGGTTAATTTACTGGACACAGGGAAAGTTCATTGTTTCCTGTCACTCCAAAACTCATCCCCGTGATCTTTACAGCCCTGCTCACCCCCCCCCCCCTCGAAATGTCTCCCTCCTCCAGTTCATCACAGAGGAGAGAGAGAAAGAGACATTTTGTTTTTATTTAACTAGGCAAGTCAGTTAAGAACAAATTCTTATTTACAGTGACGGCCTACCTACAGGGACAGTCATAGTAGTACGGCACCACCTGGAGCAAATTAGGGTTAAGTGTCTTGCTCAAGGACACATCGACAGGTTTTCACCTTGTCGGCTCAGGGATTCAATCCAGCAACCTTTCGGTTACAGGCCCAATGCCCTAACCACTAGGATACCTGCCACCCCAAAAAAATATTAAGAGAAAAAGAGAGAGAGAGAGAGTGAGACCTAAGCAGAGGCACATAAGACAATCAAAACTAACATGGCTAACAACAAAACACCCATTAGCTACCGTGGTATACTGTAAATAATGATTTTCAACCTGGAATAGGTAGAACTAGGCCTCCACATCAGGTAGCCCCTCATATGGTCATTTACACCATATTTATCCTAGGAAGAGAGGTGCATAATTAACAATTAGCGGCCTTCAATAATTCATAAAGGTTTGTAAATGAGATGAAACGCTGTATCATTACCTGGATGCTGAGCTAAAGATGTCATCATGTAGTCCTACTCAATCACAGTGGTGGAGAATTGAACAGGGCTCAATAACTGGCCTTATTCGAAACCAAAACACAATCAATACTAAATACATAACCGGTACTCACAATGTTGAAAATGACAGGGGTCTGGGGGTGAAAGGTCAATTTAGTTACACCTAAAGGTCAAAACCATCTTGTGAGGCTCAATTATCCGACTTATTAGGGGCACGGCCTAACAACCCAACTAGGAACACAGTTCACCAATATTAGCATGGATCCATCACTTGCTTTGTGTCAGGAAAATAATTTAGGAAAATAAATGGTAAGAATTTGGCTAGTGATTCAATATGCATAAGTACACATTTTTATAATTGTGGTTTGATCTTCGAGTAACAAAATACTTCTGTATATTATAATGAGAACAATAGGATGGAATCAGGTGAATTTATCTGAATATTTTGTTAACAGTAAAATATCGTTAATATAGCTAATAAAAAGAAAGTTTTCTCGTGATTAATTTGAATATTTCGGACACAAATTCTTCATGCTAGATTGAGAGCAAGGTATGTCTTATTCTCTACATTTATGTGACTGGTAATATTTTCCTAAAATGCAAATGTTTAATAAACATTCATATGTTAAAGGACGAAATCCCTACTTTCTAGCTTTGAAAAGAAAAGTTATGCAAAATAATCATCTCTAATCTACAAAGAAATGCAGAAATGTAGAACAAAGGCAAAAATAATGTTAACCTCAATTTAAAGAGGTGTCACTTGGCGCAGTGCGTGTCGGGCTGGCATTCCATACATTTGCCATGTTTGTTTTAGATTGTTGGGTAGTCTTATTTATTTTGCCTGTTTTCTGGCGGATTGGGGCCTCGTTGGCGGCTTGCGGGGGGCGGCTCGACCTGGAAGATTCCGAGGTAATAAATCTGTGAGGTGTCATCTCTCTCCCCTCCCCTTTCCTCAGTGTCTCCGGGTAGCTACGCCACTTCTGATTAGCCGGGCCCTCCCCTCCTGGAAACCCAGCAGACAGGAACAAACTGATTACTGCCCATCTTCAGGGGATTGAAGACACCGAACAGGAGGATTAAATTAATATATTAACGGCAGCTCCCTCACATACACTCATCTCACTATCAATTCCCTGTTTTTTGTATTTATTTGGAAGCGAAAAAAAAGGTGTGTGGCATATTTGATCATTTTTCAGATGGAGATCAAAATAAAAAAAAATAACGGTTAATGTTTCCCCCGGTCGTCTCCCGAGGTGCGGTATCTGTCATCGGTGATAGGTGAGGAGGAGACAGGGCGGCTTTGAAGTTTTCCGACATAAAAGACGCAAATAAACGCAAATGTATCCTTTCAGCTACTCACATGGAATTAGGGAAGGGGATGGAAGTTAGCCTCCACACAGCAGCCACACCCAATCACTCTGACGGCGGAAAAGAGTTCAGTGTCTCGGCTCTACTGGGAACGATGTTAGGGCATTAAGTAGGGAAAAATCTTTAATCTGCCTCAGCTACTTCTCACCCGTTTTTTAAAACAATGAACTAACGCTGAAACAAAACAACAAGACAAAACTGGCAAAGAGAGAGAAAGAGAGAGAGAGAAGTTTTGCCACGCTCGCAAATCGATACGAAGAAATGGTTGAAGTTTGAGATTGTTCAGAAAAAGTGGGGATGATGTTGACTGACTGGCTGTGCGATATCTTCACTGTATATATATATATACAAAATATATATAATAGAATGATCCTATATGGATCAATTACAAGGGCAGAAGTAATAGTACTCCAATAGTACTCCTATGAACTGCTGAACTGCCTCGTCTCAGGGTAGAGAATCACACACAGCGACCGTTATCAGAAGTGGCAGAGACGAGAGAGGCTCTTTTGACCACACATTATTATTTCAAGCGCCGCTCCTCACTAAATGAGCTCTAACTGCCAAAAGAGATAAATGGGGATTTAGAGATTCTAAAGAAATTGAGATTTAACAACGGCCAACGGAAAGGATTTGCCTTTCATGTTCCTCCAAGTTGTTAGCGGAGCACTCTTACATAAAGAGTTCAGGAGACAAATTGCTTTTAGGACAAAGTGTTGGTGAGAATGAAAAAAAAAACAACGGGTGAATATTGAATAGGTGGCCACAGTCTCCTCACAAACAAATCAATATGGTGATGCTGAATGAACGGTGGAATGACTGACGCAGGTAGTAGTGGCAAATAGAAGCAGGAGAGGAGGGGTACTAGTCAGCCATACTCCTTCAGTTTCAGGAACATCCTGACATTTGTGAAGGTTAAGGGATTGTAACTGTCTGTCTGTGTCAATCACCTAGCTCAAAGGTCACACCAAGTCTATTTTTCATTAATTATACCCTCAAAATGTCTCCAGGATGCGGTCCAGGTGGACACTGCTTTAACACACTCCTCCCCCCCAGAGAAAAGGTTGAGGGTCTCACAAGGTCTCACAAGCTAAATGGAAAGTGGATAAATCATATCGCCAATCTGTACTAATTTGTGACCGTGGCATGAATAGCATCCTCAAACAATGTAGCTAAAATTGCTAAATTTGACCATGCCGCTGCTTGAGGTTGAGTAAGTCAAGATTGTTCGTTTGAGGTAGCCTAATTGCCGTCTTATTTCATTATTTGAGAAGAGGTCTTTGATGTCTTCAGTGAGGACAGGGAACATTTTGCTTGTCCATTTCCCTCGATGCTGACCTCTGACCTGTTCCAGAGTACTAAATGCTTTTCTTGTTACACCTCGACAAGAAACATGACTTTAAACAACAACAACGGGTCTCTTCCGCTCTGAGGCACGATGAAATCACACGCACACGACTCGACCTGAAGTGGAACAATGATGTGTCGGTGCACTCAGAGCAACTCTCAAGGCTCTCCCAGAGCAGGATGCTGCTCCACTGTGAACGACTCACCCCTAAAGTACAGCAGTGGTCTCTTCTGAGGCCCATGAAATAGTAATAACATCCCACTTCCGTCTCCCTGCGAGAGGGAGGCGGAGGCCGGGGGGGTTCCATTGTCGCCGTCCCCCAATATCCCAGAGACTCTAATGGGCAAGACAATAGAGCCAGAGCTAAAAAGGCTTCCTCATGAAAATTTAATCAGTGACTTTGTCTCTCTCCTCTCTCTCTGTGTGACGGGGTGCGTGTTAAACGACTACAGGGACAGGTAGCCAGCAGCACTTAGAACCCATCCCTCCATCCCTCCATCTCCTCCCTTGTTATTCCTTTAGTTCATTCTTTCTTTCCCAGATCTCTCGTTCTTCGGAAAGTCCTTCCTCTTTCCCCAGGTGTGTCACTCTCAACCTCCCACGGCACTACACAGGGAACTGGCTGGAAAATGTTAAGGGCAAATTGGATTAACACCGCAAGACCCTAGGACGGGGCACTTAACACACAGATGCACTTCAGGGAGCTCAGTCAGCCCTCAGAATGATTTGTGACTGAACCAACAATAGGAGAGAAGAGTCTGGGGCGAAGACCACAGGGGCAGTGTAATATGTCCTTTACCGGCAGAGCCATCACCACCAGACCAAGTTAGCATACTGGAAAAGGCGTGAACCTGAGCACTGGTGGTGTATTTACAAATGTCCTGAAGTGCTTTTGTCTCTCCACTGTGGCTGGTAGGGTGAAAATATTGTTTTTGCGTCCGGTTGGCAAAGCTTTCATGTGGTTGCTGATAAAGTCTTGTCTCTGCCAAAAGGATCCACCTCCAATATAGAGCTGCTACTAAAACCTGTTGAATAGATACTCTGGCTAGAACAGAAAAGTCTTCTGCCTTTCCCAACAGCCCCAGATATACACACACACAGTACATACAGTACATAGATACATACATGTGATCGGGGTTGGGTAGGTTACTTTCTAAATGTAATCCGTTACAGTTACTAGTTGCCTGTCCAAAATTGTAATCAGTAACGTAACTTTTGGATTACCCAAACTCAGTATAATCTGATTACTTTCAGTTACTTTTCTGATTACTTTCAGATATTTTCGGATTACTTTCCCCTTAAGAGGCATTAGAAGAAGACCAAAAGGATCCATCAAACTCATTTGGTGTCCTTTTTCATCATAGTGGTTTCTGACATCATAGTGGTCTCTGACATCATAGTGGTCTCTGACATCATAGTGGTCTCTGACATCATAGTGGTCTCTGACATCATAGTGGTCTCTGTCTTGTGGTCAGACTCACTCAGGTGGAACAAACTTAAACTTGCACTTTTTTTCAATGCTGAATTGAATTGAATGTCAGTGAGAAAACAGAAAGTTGTCATAATGTCGCAAACATCCTTTCCGAATTTAAAAGTAATCAAATAAGTAATCATCTCGTTTTTTTTTTCAAAAGTATCTGTAATCTGATTACAATATGTTTACTGGTAACGTAACTGATTACAGTTCGTTTTTTTTTTTTGTAATCAGATTACATGTAATCGGTTAGTCCTCAATCATGCGTGTGATATGCATGCGTTCATACATACAGTATCAATGGAACCCATGTGATGCACCACCTCTGCTCAAAGCCAAGCTTTTTCCTGACGTCTCCAAGGGAGAAAATGCGCGGTGTGACAGTTCTTTATTGGTCAGCTTATTCACTTTACTGCCTCTCCCACCACAAGGCTACATCAGCTGCAATACGGCATCTTAGACGGCATCGATTCAAAATGAACATCAATGCCAGCTGGGATCTGAAGGCCACGGCGTGTGACGATACAGCAAACTAGGGTCCTAAACGGCACCCTTTTCCCTAAATAGTGCACTACTTTTGACGTGCTCAAAAGTAGTGCACTATTTAGGGGGTAAGGTGCAATTTGGGCCGCAGAGGGTTTCAAATGAGTATTAGGTCTGGGTGGCACCTCTCTTTACATGCATACATATTGCAGAGAGACTTGTGTTTCTATTACTATTACTAAAACACATTTTATATAAAGAAATAAAGAATAAAATATCCATCCCATCTGTTTTTTTTTGTTAATTGTTTTTTGGGGGATCCTCTGATAATTACCCTCCAAAAAGTTGTTGTTGTTCTTGTCAACAACTTTCAGATTTCTTATGATTTCCTTCTGGACCAGCGAGCGCCACGAATCGATTGGCGAGGTTAATATATTGGCATGAAAACCACGTTGAGTTACAGCAGGGAAGCCTGACCCCAATAAACCTAGAATAAATTCCTGTATAATGCAGCTGTGGCCTGCTGCTGCAACGGAGAGATTCCAGTGGAGAACTTGCTCATTATGAATCTGTGCGTGTGTGTGTGTGTGTCATATATTTTGATTAAGTTTTTATTATTATTCTTAAAATGTTCAATTAAGTATAAAAAATGCTTGCTGTGCCCACACACCCTTGATCAGGAACATATAAAAAAAATCTGGAAGGGCAAAGGGCAGAGGAAAAGTTTTTCAAAAGTATTAAAAGTCAAATGACGATTTATAAGCGGAGGCTCAATGCACAGCATTAATGAGTTACAATCTAAATGTATGCACATATTATTTTAGCAAGAAGTTTAATTGACCCGCTTACTATTTTAACTCCTCGTTTATTGCCCTTCTACAGAGTATTTCTCAGGAAATAAAACTCTCCAATAAATGTTGTTATGAGAGAGCCATGTTGGTTTCATTTAGTGACATTTCACCGCAGCAGCGATGTTCTACCATTGATTACCTCTCTATGCACTTTTAATTGTTTCTTCAAGGTCCGTGTGGAATAACGTACGGAGGTGAGGTTCCATTTTATAGATCTCACGCTAATTAGGGACCAGCAATTATTCACGGGGGGGTATCACGCCTGACAGGTTGCAAACAATGACATTACGTTGGGAAAACGCTTCAGCCGATCGATACTGTAGAACAACCAAATGAAGTCAAAGGAATGGTGAAACTGAACAGCAATCTTTTCCCTAAACGCAGAGCTAGAGACAGAGTCTACTCTACAGAGGCCAGGTGTCAAGATAGACGACACACTCCGCACTCTTAACAGGCCTGAGTTCCTCCTCCCTCTCTCTCATCACATGGAGGAGTGATATTCCGTAGGGGTGAAGGGGAGGAACTCTGTACTGTTCCATAGGAATGAGTTTATGGAAATGGGGGTTAACTGGAGCGCCGGGAACGTCCTCTGATAGAGAATCTATGAGGCGCTGACATGGCAAGGGTGAACCTGTGTTACATGAGAGGGGGTCACCGTGCGCCCTAATCATGGACGTGACATGACATGCTGTAGGTTGGCCCCTCCGTGTTAAATATTTATGTCAGCTCTGACTGCCGTGCCGCTGCTGCCTTGATGGCTGTCAGACGATTTTGACACCTCTCTCTCTCTCTCTCTCTCTCTCTCTCTCTCTCTCTTTCTCTCTCTCTCTCTCGTTTCATTTGTGTCCAATGCTCACCATTAAAATTCAACAGAAATTCAAAGAGCGCAAAAAGGCTGGTTTTATTTCTGGCAACAACCAGGTGCAGTGTTAGAGGAGTTGGGAGATTGACGTAGTCCTATATGATGTACAGTATGTTCTAGATGTGTCAGCACGGATGTAGTTAGGGACTGGTTCATACATTTATCCTAAAGCAGGAACTTGTATGCAGCACGGCACGTACAGTATTTTCTTTCTCTTAACTGGGGGACTAACCATATGCAGTTCCCCCCATCCATGCCATTAAAAGAGAGAGAGATCACATCACTGCCATCTACATAAACTAGGGTCACTCTGCAGTTTCATCCAATGAGGATCACCATAGAGAGGAGACACTTCCCCAATCCCCACCACCCACTACCAGCCGACTCTGACAAGTGACGACCCCCAATGATGGGTGTCAAAGATATTGTAATGAATGTCAGAATACATTTCAGAGGGCCGTGCTTCCACGCCCGCACAAACCACTGGAGGGACCCTCCTTATGGGGCTGCCAAGCCCACCCTTTTTCACCCCCCTACAACCTCCACCACCACGCCCCCTGACGCCATGTTCTAGATGAATCAATGTCAATGTCTAATCCTCTTTCCCTTTTGAAGCCAATAAGGTACTAGACTGTCTGGCCATGCCCAACAGAACATCACTTTGTTCAGTCGCACGGCAGCCCCGGCACAGCCCGCCCGCCCCGCTTGTCAAAGCCAAGGGGAAGGGAGGGGGGGTTGCCTTGCCTGGCCGTAGCCTGAGACGGAGACTGCCTTCCCTTCCGGATAGCAGCTCTCAGATCCAGCGCCGCCCTGCTTGACCTTTGATATTTGACCAGTCGGGTTGCAAGACACTTGCTCTTTCGAGCTGAAATGTCACCGGGGCATCTTGTCAGCTCTCAGACACCTCGGCCTGACAAGCGATTTTAACTTCTGTGTGCTACAAGGCAGAAAATACAAGGCCGTGGCGTTGACGCGTGGCCCACACCACACTGTCAGATGCGGTAGTCACACTACTGAGTTCCTGCAGACAGAGAAAGGGATGGTTGGACTGAGGCAGAAGTCCCAGTGCTAAGGCACAGTGACTGATCGTTAGATTTAGTTAGGACAGATGGGCTACGTAATGGGATCGTTGAGCAAACAGCAAATGCATCCAACAAGTTTGTAGAGTCACAAGCTCCATGTAGTCATTGTGTTCTATGAATATGGGACCAAATACTAAACATTTACTACTTTAATACACATAAGTGAATTTGTCCCAATACTTTTGATCCCCTGAAATGGGGGGACTATGTACAAAAAGTGCTGTAATTTGTAAACGGTTCATCCGATATGGATGAAAATACCCTCAAATTAAAGCTGAGAGTCTACACATTAACCTAATTGTTTGATTTCCAATCGAAACATTTGAAGTATACAGTCAAAAGAAGAAAAAATGCTTCACTGTCCCAATAATTACGGAGGGCACTGAATGTTGGAAACAAACTGTTTGGTAGATACATTGAAATTGACGGACTGTTGCGGACATTGGTTCAGGTTAACTGATAAAATGACTTCTTGTCATCGCTGATATTTATAATGTAGAATCTGAGAACTACAGTACAAGTTCAAAGTTCAACAGATGACCCATAATCTTTTCTTCATACATTATCAACTTGTCTCCTGAGAAACGAGAGGGAACTCTTCTCCCCATCACTTCTTCTCTTGGTTCTTCTTTCTCTAAAATCAGCATGTTCCCCCTGTTAAGAGTGGGGGGAGGGGGCGGGCAGACCAGACCCCCTATTTGACCGCGAGTGACATTGGGCGTTGCGGTGGTGTAGCTAAGGGAGGGGTTGTCAGGGAGGTGAAAGAAGCAGCAGTCACATCATTTCTGGTTTGCGCGGGCGGCAACCTGCTCAAAGTTTGCAACTAAATGCTTGTCTTCAGTGGAGCTGACAAGGGAGAAGTGGGGAGCTCAGTGAACCATGGCCGGGCCTGCCAGGAAATGACAGGAATCATTGGCATACATTTCAACCAGCCTGGCGCTACCCTATTAAAGTGCCACGTCCCCGCTTTAAAACAGACAGGGAGGAATCCGCTTTGATAGATAGAGACTAAAATGGCTTATTGATTTTTTTTTTTTACCCAGTACTTCTTCCCTTTCTTTGTTAAGAACTTTGGGGGAAATTACAACCGCCCCCAAATGTATCCGCTTCTTTTTACAATTACGAGAAATGTAGAAAAAGGACATTTTACGTAAAATTTGCAGATTTTTGCTTAATTATTGGTCTTTGAACTGTAAATGAATAAGTGATTTCTCCCATTCAATCACCCAGTACAACCAACAGGTTAGTCATAGTGACTAAAGGACTTTAATACAGTAAGTCATGGATTCTGCAGTAAGATAGATAGATAGATAGATAGATAGATAGATAGATAGATAGATAGATAGATAGATAGATAGATAGATAGATAGATAGATAGATAGATAGATAGATAGATAGATAGATAGATAGATAGATAGATAGATAGATAGATAGATAGATAGATAGATAGATAGATAGACAGATATTTTATTGTTTTAAATATACATACTATAGGCCTGGGTTGTCTTTGGACCATTGCTTAAAGAATATAACGTACAAGGACTTCAAACAGTACCATATACCATAAATGTGAATGAAAAAGTATTTAATTATTCCAGGTCTTTTCAACTTGCGAATTTACTCCTCTGAGTGTAACCATTATGGTTCAGGACGTGTGGTAATGGACCTATAAGCAGTTTAGAGACCTATTACCAGAACAGGAGAAACGGTTCAAGTAGAGGAGCAGACAGGAAGCATCCTGACAACGAGAGAAATGCTGCAGGTATTTGATTTCCACAGCTTTATGTGATTGGATTAACTTAAGAGAAGGAGATGAACAAAACGTTATGGAATACTTCTAGGGTTCAAAGTGGAACTCACTGTAGGTGCTAAAAGACTAATAGACTACCTTAGCAGTAGGCTACGGCATATTCAACCAGCAATCTTCTTTAAAATGACATTTTCATGGGTATCGCTGGTACTTATAACAGTTTGATTAAATGAGATGCGTTTGCTTGGTAAATATTGCATTGTTAGCAGAGATAATCTAATTAATATAATGATATCTCCACTTTGCCCAAGGCCAGTGCTTAATTCAGTGTCAAAGGGCCTGTGTCTCGCTGCAGGGCATGGTTTTTAATTAGACATGTCCTCATCTTTCAACCGCCTCAAATCGAGGAAAAAAATACATCATGTATCCTCTCATTTTCAGCACAATTTTTCCCTTAATGAATGAATAGCTCTAACTTAATCTCTCTGGTAAAAAAAAAAATTGGATTTCGGATTGAGGGCACGACGCCAACCAAAGCTCAATTTAGTGTGGTGGCCTAGCTCCTCCTCAGCTGTACCAGCCTCCCCAATCAAAGGAATTAGCCTAATCGGCGAGCGGAGCGTTGGCCTGGGCAAGGTCCTAACAACCTTGTCAAATGCTTTTGTGCAACAGAGAATAGAGGCCATGTTCTAGCCCATCAGTTTCATAAGGCCTCCATTATGGGCCAGTTGAGTGTGTTGAGAAGCCCATTGAAACGGGGATATGGGACTGCTGCCTGGATCCATCTATCCCAACCAACCGCTTCCGCACAAATATCATATCACAAAGCCCAGTCAGACAAATGGGGTGTAAAACACAATGATCTACTGTCCTGGACGGTTGGGAAGAGGTCCCACTTCTTCACTTCTCATCTATCATTCAATCCTATCTGATTAGGGTCTATTTTGTCGTTTGAGACGAGGGAGAGGAGAGGAGAGGAGAGGAGGGAGCTGCTGAATATCACTTCTTCACACTATCACTTCTTCTTCTGAACGGTACAAAAGCGATTGTCTCATTTTCCTCTGTCAGTGGTGAGACAGATTGGATGTGAGCTTTAGGAAGATAAATGGGCAGCGTCCCCGCCGGGCAGAGCACTCACACACACACTATCTGTGAAGGCACAGTATCCCTCCACCCCGGGGAATCTGTCACTTAAAGAGGGAACATTTGGGGTCTATTTAGATTGAAATAAGTCCTATTTAGGTATGTCCATATGTGTTAGGGGTGTAACACTACAGGTTGGAATATGTTAGAAGAAAAATAGGATTATTTTAAGTCTAACTAAATCTAGCCAAATACCTTTTGAACATTGTTAATATTCTTGAAGCGTTGTTTATAGCCTTATTTTTTCATTTATAATTCCTATATAATTTGTTTGTATGTAAAGCAGCACAGAAAATTCCGCATCAAATCTAAGTGTAGTTTAACAACAGTATGGAGTTATTTGACTTCTCTCAACACTTCACTAAATAACTATTGATCAGCGTCAGTAAACAAATGGCAGTATTTTATCAACACCTGTATTTACTCGAACTGTCCACTTCGATGTACATACAACATTTTCGAAACAACACCTTTAAAACTCAAGTCTAGGATGTTTTTTTCCTTTCGTTTAGCACAGGTGATTTTTCTCTCCAAGTGTGATTGGGAACGCTGCATTTCATTTTGCGGTATGGGCGATCTCTAGCCGTGCGTCAGACTCTGGGGCTGACGGAAAGGGAATGTGTTTGTGTGTGGCGTGGGATGCTCTCTCTCGCTAACAGCCCTGGCGGCCCTACGGCAGACCTAGTGACAGCGCTCTGTCTCTCAGTCACACTCCACTGGGTCCTGCTGACACTCAACTGTCAAGCCGGGAGCCTTCAACCACGGCCCTAACATGCTCTACAGCTCCACCCAATTAACTTGCTTTCACTTGACATCGTGGCAAAGAGCTTCATAATAGGTGGTCAAGGTGCAGCGTGTCTCGCGGCTCCGCCCCGACTGACTACTATCCTCCTCCATCTCCTCTACACACACAGAGGATTAACTCTCTCTCTCTCTTCCCTCTCTCTCATTCTGTCCCTCTCTCTCCTTCTCTCTCTCTCTCTTTCCATCTCTCTCATTCTCTCTCATTCTCTCTCTCAATACCTTTGTGCCTCTGTGGGTCTGGCAGGGCTCCCTTGGCTGCCTCAGCCAGCTGACTGCCCTGTGACAGCAGGAGAGCATTGATCCACACAGTGGATGTGCTGGGGCACAAACACGCCTTATATGGAAACTATGTGCAATACAAAAACTCTGTAAACTGTACACTGCACAGGAATTAACTCCTCACTATCATTTGCCTAACCCAAACGTGTGTTTTGGTGTGTGTTGTGTTTGTATGTGTGAGCACACGTGCGTGCCGGTGTGTGTTTAAGGCTATCCCTCTCTCTGTTAGAGATTCCGTAAGTTGGAGACAAACACAGCCCACAGCCGAGGAGAGGAGAGGAGAGATAGCTATTTGACCCCCGACAGCGTGGCAGGCATTGAGGGAGGGGTGTCTATGAAGCGTGTCAGCCTCTCAGGCTCCACTTCCTCTCCATGTCGTTTCCTATTTTTTCCCCAGTGTCCGGCCCAAACTTTGAAAACATCCACCTTAATAGGACCGAGTCGGCGAAAGGCTGCTCTTCCATCGATCAAACTGTGATCCGAGGTGTCAAGCCCAGCCCACTCTGACAGGATGTCTCCAAACGAACACCTAGTATAGGCTACACTAGTAATACTTCCTACTCCATCACCAAGCACATTCTCCTGATCGATCGACCCGCCAGGCTTGCTCTTAGTCTCACTACATACAGTCTTTTCTTCCTGGTCTGCCTGCTTGATTTCAGCTCAGAGAACACAGTGTTGGTAGTCCAGCGGCTTGACTGACAAGAACCATGACGCTAATTGTCTTGTTGACCAATTACGGCAGGCATGGATGGAATATAATTACACATAATAGAACTATGTGGGGATCACTGAGACAAGTTGAATTATTACATAAATATCTCAATAAGAACTATGTCTTCATTGTGATGAACAAGCCAACACTGTGGATTCTCTACACAGTAACCTATAGATCATGGTCCTAACTGCAGCGATGTTGTAGCTAGTGTTCAGTATTTCTCCCTAGCTGGAGTGTGGTTTGACCCACACCAAATACCTCTTCCCCAAACTCACACTAGAAAATACAGAAATAAATAACAGGAGGTCTAAATAAGTTCCCACAAGACAACACCACAGCCGTTCTTCACTCCGACAAAGAATAATCAAATTCATAGCCGTCAGTGCCTATGGCGGCCAAATGTGAACATTATTGATCTGGGAGGATATTGACCATTTACCAGATGCAGCTGGCTGTATTTCATAAGCTATAGTAGTAGTGCACTGTGGATGAATTACACCTGTTCCTCTGATTAGACAATGGCCTCCCCAATGATTTAGATAGGTAAGTCAGAAGGCAAAGGATGAAATCTACCGTTGAGTGTGAGTTGATTCAATGTGTACACAGTATGGCAGTAACTGCCATCAGTAATAACAATGATACATTAAAAGGAATGGGACAATAAATGCTTTTGATCATATGAGCCACTAAACATGTGAAAACATGAGGTCTAATTGAATGATTCATTCATTGACGGAAGAAACGCTGCAAAATAAATGCATTATAATTCCAAAATACCAAATATCAAAATATGATGTGGTATTGATCAAAGTACCACAATTTAATTGTCCAGTAAAAAACTGGATAAACCTCCAGTATATTTCATTACAACCAGCAATGGCCGAGTGAAACCGTAAGCCTCCCATTGGATCTACAGTTAAACCACACTGAAAGGCTGTGTGAGAAAAAAGTAGCGGTTAGACGGGATCTGCCTTCTGCCTTATATTGTTATTATGTTTAGGTTCTTGATCTCAGTGTTCAGTATTAAGTATTAATACGAAGCCCAGGCTGGATTAAACAGGTTTAGAAACTACTGCTCTCTGATGACTACCAGAGCCGGGACTTTGTCCGATAAATTAAAAATAACACAGCCCAGCCGGCTTTGGATAAGAATCTCTTTAGCGCCCCAGTCCTTTTCAGGGAGTGAAAATAAAGAGTCCTGTTTCACAGGCAGTATGCCCAGGAGAGGGGATGGAGGACGGAGGGGGGTACCATACCCGCTCCACCCTGCCTTTTGTAGCTCACCAGAGCAGCAGTAGGGAGTGAGTGTGCTGGTGGTCCTGAACGGGTCTCGTCTGGGGTCCAGTCAGGGCTCTGTTTTGGCCTGTGTATGTGTGGAGTGGTAATGTCTAATAGCTGCCAGTCCAGGGCAGTTTGTCATTCAAATTGTATAATATTATACCGTGAGGTGAGAGCTCTTTCAAAAAAACATCTACTGCCCTCCAGCTACACATTGCAGACTTCCAAAAGCACAAGCAGATTTCTCTCCCTCTCTTACTTTCTCTCTGCAGCGCTGTTCTAAGATGGCTACACTTGCCCCTCTAACCATTATTGAGTCAACAAACCAGTCCACAGTCAGTCCTTTTGGAAGACGTCCCAGTGGTTTCCCAAGCTGAAGCCAGCCGGGCCTGGTACACACAGACACACACAGACACACACACACCAGCCAGCCCGCCCCAAGGACACTCATGCGGTTTCACAGCTAGTCATCCAGAGAAAGGAGCCATTTAGGTTCTAACAGTTCATTATAACATAAACTCCAGAAACAAGAAAAATACTGACAAAATATTAATAACACTTAATCATTTCCTTTAACCCAAATGATTTTTTTATGGGGCTGTGGAAACAGTAACCAGAGTAATGAATCAGGTTAGGCACTGGCTGAGTGTCAGTTCAGTCATCATCGGGGCGTGCACACACACACACACAGAAATATGAAATATGCCCAACCAGCTTTGGTTCGTTTCGTGACTCTCAAACCTGAAATATGAGTGCATCCTCTTTAAACTGTACTAAATATTAATAATGTGACTATGAAGCGTAATGTTAGCTTTCTCTTTGTCCTCTAATATACTGCAGTTTCACATTTCAGGGTAAATTCTTTGTCTTGGCTTGTTTTTTTTCACAGTAAACTGTCCATTCTCAGGAGCGCCATTAGAAAGAGATGAGTATTTTGCTTAAAGGAAAAAAACGTATTTTGAAATCAAGGCTAAGCTGTAATGGTAGATTACAGTCTAGCCACAGAGAGAGACAGAGAAGGAAAATACTTGTTATGGTTGAGGAATGGTTAATGAAAAGAAAAGTGTGGTTCATGTGCGTGTGGTCCAAAGTCTCACATTTTAAAACGTCTTACAAGATCCTTATAAATTACTCTGGTCCGTCCATTAAAGCTTAACGTCCTGTCCGCCCAGGTAAAGGCGTTCGCCAAATAGACATAGCAATAACCGTACAGTTGCGTAATAACTTTTTTTTTTTTTAAAGAAAGATAAATACAGTTAAAGTCATATGCGTTTTGGCGCAGACTGTTCAGAGCCACAGGCAGACAGGAAAGCAACAGAGAACGAAGAGAAAGAAGAAAATAAATCTGTATTTGAATGCCTCTCGTCACCGTAACGTCCTGAGTAGAACAAAACGCTGACCCGGTAGAAACAGGAGACGCCTTTTAGAAAATCCCCTCTCGCTCAAACAACCAGACAACCCTGGGACATATCCCTGGGATATTCAAACTGAAAACACGTATAAATCTGTTGGGTTCCCGTCCAAGTCCCCGGCTCTGAACCCTTCACAGACCACGGCTCCCCAGGGCCAGGGGCCAAGGAGTAAAGTACACTGTAACACATACTAGGACAGAAGACAGGGCTAGGCTCTTGTCTAAATTAGCCAGGGCTAGTCTAAATTAGCCAGGGCTAGTATCAATTAGCCAGGGCTAGTCTAAATTAGCCTAGGCTAGTCTAAACTTGTAAGTGCTATGTAATAGGATAAGGATAACATAGGCTTTCCAGGCTGCTAGACTAGGTGTCAGAGCTTGGCTGTGCTATCACGTTACCGCTTTGCCAAGCTACATTAAGAACATGGAATTCACTTTGCCAAGCTACATTAAGAACATGGAATTCACTCTGCCAAGCTACGTTAAAGGGAACAGCAGCACAGTTTGGAAATTTGTCAAACTACCTAAACCTCTCTGACTCAGTGTTGGAGTGTCTGACAGTGTGCACCTCTCTCACTCAGGAAGAGCGGAGATCGAGCTAGCGCTACGTCACATAGTCTCGTCACAAGGGAATTCTCCATGAGTAATGTAACCTCTATGAGAAATGTAACCTCCATGAGTAATGTAACTTCCATGAGTAATGTATCCCCCATGAGTAATGTAACTTCCATGAGTAATGTATCCCCCATGAGTAATGTAACTTCCATGAGTAATGTAACTTCCATGAGTAATGTATCCCCCATGAGTAATGTAACTTCCATGAGTAATGTATCCCCCATGAGTAATGTATCCCCCATGAGAAATGTAACCCCCATGAGAAATGTAATCTCCATGAGAAATGTAACCCACATGAGAAATGTAACCTCCATGAGAAATGTAACCCCCATGAGAAATGTAATCTCCATGAGAAATGTAACCTCCATGAGTAATGTAACCTCCATGAGAAATGTAACCCACATGAGAAATGTAACCTCCATGAATAATGTATCCCCCATGAGTAATGTAACCTCCATGAGTAATGTAACCTCCATGAGTAATGTAACCTCCATGAGAAATGTAACCCCCATGAGTAATGTAACCTCCATGAGAAATGTAACCCACATGAGAAATGTAACCTCCATGAATAATGTATCCCCCATGAGTAATGTAACCTCCATGAGTAATGTAACCTCCATGAGTAATGTAACCTCCATGAGTAATGTAACCTCCATACTGGGGTAATTTTTACAAAGGTGAACTGTAGAGGACTAACATTATCTTGTTTCACACACTAGTTTATAAATGGACGACCGTGCCACAGCCAGGGAATCACTCCACCATGTTTAGACCTCCACTCACACACTGCATTCCAAACCACACCATGATTGTTTTTTATTTACTTTCTCTTCACACAGCTTACATTTTCTCTCCATTTTTCATCTCATTATTCTGTGTGCTAGTGTGTGTAAATGAACGTGTGAGTGTGTGTGGACTTGCTGGTTCTGTTTGTTTGTGTCGGTGAATCGCACGGCGGCGAGCTAAGCAGTAACAGTCCGTTTTGTATAAACAGCTGAGAAACACCCGGGTCTGAGGGGAGACAAGAGAGAGAGAAAGAGAGAGAGAGAGAGAGAGAAAGAGGAGGTAGGATGGAGGAGAAGAGAGAGGGGGAGGACAGGAGTTCTCCTGAAGCTCCTGCCAGGATTGGGGGTCATGGCGACAGTGAACACGGCCTCTGTTTCCCACTCGGAGCTTGTTGACAGGAATTTAATGTCGGCTCTAAAGTCTGAACTGGCTCAGCGGGGTGGGGAGGAAATACTCCCCCTCCTTCATGTCAAAGCCCGGCCTGTAGGCGACTGCTCTCACCACGCCACCTAAGGGACATATTAACATCTTTGTGTTCAACTCCAGCCCTCCACAACCCCCCACCCCCTCCACACCATCTCACTCTCCTCTCACCCAGTCCGCCTCCTGAGCTCACTCTCCCTCTTTGTTGTCTAGCCTCCTGGGCCGCCCCAGTTGCAGGCAGGGTCAGACCTGTCCCCACGCTGTTGCCACTTTGGTTCCAAGCCCAGTTATTTTTTTCTACCTTCCCCTCTTGATTAAATCAAGCTGGACATTTCTGTGGAGTTGGGGGGGGGGGGGGCTGGGGACTCGCTGCCAAACGTTGAAGCAGCGACACACTGTTCCAGTCAAGTCACACAAACGTATGTTCTCCCTGAATCCCTCCCTCCTCTCCACTCCTAGAAAAAAAACACAAAAAAACCTCGTAGAAACAAAATATATGTGGAGCTGTGAGGAAGGGAAGGTGAAGGGTAGACGAGCGGAGAGGAAGGCACAGTGGTGGAGAAAAACACATACATCTAAATTAGGACTAACGACATGCTGAGAGGATTCTGGCCCTGTTAACACGTTCATGGTCACCTAACACCACCGTGGCAATGCAGGGGTCAGGGAATGTGAAATGCCATCCGCCAGCTGATTACAGGTAGCCACGCTAACAAATCTGTTTTACTGACAAATGTATGCACCCAACCCAGAGAAATGAACCAGAGAAATAAATTGACATTATGGATAAAAAAAATGTAATAGTTCGCCTAATTTCATTTTATGTGACAAAACAAGCATCGATAGTGTAAAGAATCATTGTACCATCTAAACCGCTGTGAAATATAATTTCTATATCCAGAAATATTGTGTTTTCAGCTTTTTGAAGCTGGTGTACAAAACCGAAAGTTAGAGATGCAAAAACAAAACTTAAAACCAGGAAGCATAGAAAAAGTGTACATACTGTAGAACAGATCTACTGCTTCTTAGACTTTCAATGAGTAACTCACATTTCCATGTGAATTTTGTCAGGACGCCCAAAAAGTTACATATTGCAGCTTTAAGCTACATTGACAACAACGCCATGTCAATGCCTCTAACATTTATGCTAAAATGACAACACCATCGTATAAAGTGGAAGTGTACTTAACTTATCAGCACACTATACTTGTGATGAATATAAACGACCATACAAATGTAAAAAAAAACATCCATGGATGCAATATCAAAATCAAGCAAAACAACCCATCCACTCAGGGGGACTGTTGCATTGTGGTCCATCAGCTTTTCAGATTCAGATTCAGATCCACTTTATTATCCCACCAGGGGGAAATTCATTTGGTCATGTGCTTAAAAAGACAGTACATAAAACATGAAAACACAGAAAATAAATCATTCAAAGTGCCATAGTTACACATTTGAAATTCTGCATCAGGCTTCCCCACTCATAACATAAGCTCCAGTGAGTGCAGTGAATGAATCCCCATCAACCTCACAGCTCTGCTGTTGTTATTACAGATCCCATTGATCTTCCTAACCCACCAACTGACAGAGAGGGACACACACAGCCGTGTTCAGGAATAAACAACTGGATAATAGCCTTAACACAAACGGGCGAGTATGAAACAGTACACAAATACACACACGTATGTGCACACACAAACACACACAGACACACTGGACATGCATATACACACATACACACACACTCTTTAAAATGCATCCTCATATCCTTCCCATTTAGGCATACATCCAACATGTAAAGTCAATACAAACTAACAAAAGCTGTTCTAAATAAACGTCCTGTACACATACATACATACATGCATACTGTACAGTTCAAACAAGCGCACACACCAAACTGTTTCCTCTTCTTACTGCCAGTGACACAGCACCTGACCTCTCCATGTAAGTGCCTGTGAGTGTGTGAGAGAGTAAGGGGAGATAAGATGAAACAGCTAAACAGGCCCCATTGTCTGGCCCCGTACTCAGGAGGCCTTAAAATAATTTGCGCACCAACTCCTTCCACCTCTTCACGCAGCCCATGATGTTTAAATTAAACTGGGACGGGGGATGGAGAGGAGGGGTTTTCCTGAACATAGTGGAAAATTATTTTCTCTGGACAGTTTTTAAGAGTCTACATCCTGTGTCGGAGTTCTCTAATCATCACCAGCGCAATTTACAATCAGAACACACTGCAAGACAGGCGGTCCAGTCCAGCTCATCTGTTGACGTTGGCCCCGGCCCTCCTCCCTCTCGCTGCGCTGGGGCTGGAGCTGTGCTGCAGCTGCCTTGAGACTGGGGGACACGGCAGCGGGCCCTGACAAGGGCGGGGGCCCACCTCTAAGGGCCCCGAAGCGACCGTACACACACACACACACATACAGAGTAAAACACACACTGACACACACACACACACACACACACAGGCATAGTGTACATGCAAAAGGGTATGTGGGGACACACACGGAAATACACTTGTACATACAAGCCCAGTACATGATTGCTCACTATATAAACACACACACACACACATGCAATGCACACACACACGGCAAAGACACACAATGGCTCATACATAATTGCATAGACACTCAGTGTTACCACAAGAACACACACACCGAAACACACACACCGACACATAAGGCCTGCTTCTTCTCAGCATCTGTGCTGTTTTAGTGTGGCCCTGGTTCACAGATACTGTGTGTGTGTGTGTGTCAGGATGCTCTCCCACCCACAGTTCCCAGCTGGCCTCCGCCCCAGTGCTGCTGCTGTGCCGAGGGGCTGAACAGAGCTCACTGTGTGTGTGTGTGTGCGTGTGTGAGTCTGCCCCCTCTCAGCCCCAGACTGTCCTGACCAATGTGCTTCTGATTAGGTGGCTTAATTACAGCTGTAAAAACAATGTTGATATAAGCCTCAAAATTGCACAGTGTGTCAGATACTATTAGCCAACCTTGGACAGCATCCATTGTTATCCAACTCTTCCAACAAACAACCCCTCCCCCCAGTCACCCTCCTCTCCTTCCCCTCTCCCCAGTCACCCTCCTCTCCTTCCCCTCTCCCCAGTCACCCTCCTCTCCTTCCCCTCTCCCCAGTCACCCTCCTCTCCTTCCCCTCTCCCCAGTCACCCTCCTCTCCTTCCCCTCCCCACCAAATGTTCTTTCCCCCTCAAGTCGCAAGCTGCTGGACAGATTTATTGGCACGCAAGTTATATTTCGGATGGGGGGGGCTAAATAGGAAACCCGGTGGAATGTTCACACGTCGAAGACGAGGATGAGGGGGGATAAAAAAAAAAAAAGAATGCGATGAAGAAGAAAAAACGTCCCCTCTTCAGCCGGAGCAAGTGTGAATTACACTTCATTAGGCTAAATGGCTCTTTAAACCTGTGCTGTTGTCTTTTTGGGGGGTTGGTCCGGCCAGCGCCGGCTCGATGGGTAAGCCGATATTCTATTAGCAAACAGACTGGGAGAGGAGAGGAGAGAAGGTCAGCCTGTGTGGGTGGTGACATCAGGTGTTCAGGTCTTTGTGAGTCAGTGACAGTGGCTAGAGTAGGGGAGGAAAAGGTGTGCCAGAGGCATCTTCATGGAGAACAGGCCGGGCCAACATCGAGCTTCAGAAAAACACACCAGGAAGTAGAGGAAACCTCAAGCACACAAATCCTGGGTGGTCTCTGGAACCGTCCGACCGTCCTTTTTCTTCCCCCTGTATCCCTGAGGTTCCTCCAGCCCCCGTGTTTTGGGGGAACCAGGTGTCACGGGTGAACAGGGACATTCATCTAGCTCACTTACAGCTCGTCAGCTCGAAAAAAAAAAAAGGGGAGCTGGGACTGGGACGCGTACGGGCATGTTTCCAAACCTCGGCCGGGCCTACACGGTGGACTCTACAGACCCTGCAGTACGCTTCTATACAAGGCTCACATGGTTTACACAATCCCACTCAAAGCTGGGGCCCCAAAATCACATCAGAAGAGAGAGAGAGTGACAAGAAGTGAAAGAGAGAGTGAGAGGGAGAGAGAGGGAGAGTGAGAGAGAGAGAGTGAGAGAGTGAGAGAGAGAGAGAGAGAGAGAGAGAGAGAGAGAAGAGAGAGAGAGAGAGAGAGAGAGAGAGAGAGAGAGACAGAAAGAGAGAGAACATGGGACCGAACGAGAGAGAGAGAGTGGCACAGAGCACGTCTCCCATATCGATTCCTGAGGTCTCAATCTCTCCACTTCCCTCCCTCCTGAAAGCCCCTTTGCCGCGCGTCACTAAAGGTGGATACAATCTGCCATCATTTGAATAATTGATGGCTGATTCAAGGCAATCAGGTCCTCACAAGACAATGCACTCCTCCCCTTGCAGAGAGAGAGGAGGGAGAAAATGGGCCTCTTTGTGTCCAGGGCGCTGGGTTAAAGGTAAAAGCTTTTAGGATGCCCAGAGAAGTCCTGCAGCAATTCTGGTGGAAGGGGAGGGCTCCCCTTGGGGTGCCTGGTGTGTCTCGTTGCATAACGGGCCAGTCAGAGTGGCATTCACATAAAGGTAGTGAGAAAGAGAGAGAGAGAGAGAGAGAGAGAGAGAGAGAGAGAGAGAGAGAGAGAGAGAGTCATTTAAAGTGTTTCAGAGGAAGACAGAGAGAGAGAGTGTGTGCATGCATGCCTGCGCATGAACGTCTGCGTGAATTTATGTGTGTGTGTGTGTGTGTGTGTGTGTGTGTGTGTGTGTGTGTGTGTGTGTGTGTGTGTGTGTGCTCATGAATTTGTGTGTGTGTGTGTGTGTGTGTGCTCATGAATGTGTGTGTGTGTGCTCTGGAATGCGAGACCCCTTCCACCAAACAGGAAACGTGTACAGTTAATAGCGTCACCACCCTTTTCCTCCTTGTACAGTACAGGGTGACGGAGCCTAGGAGAAAAGTGAAACTAAGACAATCTGATCCCAGATCAGTCCACGTACACACAGAAGCTGCGTTTAGACAGGCAGCCTAATTCTAAACTTTTTTTTCTTCACTAATTGGTCAATTGACCAATCAAATTAGCTCTGAAAAGATCTGATGTGAAAAGATCTGATGTGATTGGTCAAAAGACCAATTAGTGGAAAAAATATCAGATTTAGGCTGCCTGTGTAAACGCAGCCAGAGAGAATCTGATCTCATATCCACTGGATAAAACAAAAGGCAGCAACAGCAGTGTGAGGCCAGCCAGCCACATATGGAAATAATACTAGCTATCATCCTCATTACTAATGGTAATGCTTTGCTATCTGGGAGGTTGAACTGAAGCAAGGCAATAGAATAACACAGGAATTAGTCACTTCTGGGTAGGAGTCCTCTCTCTCATTTCAAATCAATTCATTTCAGTTCAATTCAATTCATTTGAAGGGCTTTATTGGCATGGGAAACATATGTTTACATTGCCAAAGCTAATGAAATAGATAATAACAAAAGTGAAATAAACAATAAAAAATGAACAGTAAACTGTACACTTTACACAAAGTTCCAAAAGAATAAAGACATTTTGAATGTCATATTATGTACATTCGGGAGAACAAGTATTTGATACACTGCCGATTTTTCAGGTTTTCCTACTTACAAAGCATGTAGAGGTCTGTAATTTTTACAGACCTGTGGGGAGAGCTGGGACCACAGTCTCTCCACTGTATATATATATATATATATATATAAGAGGGTGGGGCTTAAACTGCATCCCTGTCTCACCCCACGGCCCTGTGGAAAGAAATTGTAACCGCACACTTGTTGTTTGTGTACATGGATTTTATAAAGTCGTATTTTATTCCCCCAACACCACTTTCCATCAATTTGGAATCAACAAAGCATGAGAACACTTTGCCTTTGTTTTGTTTTGTTTGTTTGTCAATTAGGGTGTGTAGGGTGAATACGTGGTCTGTCGTACGGTGACATTTGCTCAGTACATTGTTTTCACTGAGAAAATAAACTAGTCTGCTGTTATTGATAATGCAGAGGATTTTCCCAAGGTTGCTGTTGACGCATATCCCACTGTAGTTATTGGGGTCAAATTTGTCTCCACTTTTGTGGATTGGGGTGATCAGTCCTTGGTTTCAAATATTGGGGAAGATGCCAGAGCTAAGGATGATGTTAAAGAGTTTAAGTATAGCCAATTGGAATTTGTGGTCTGTATATTTTATCATTTCATTGAGGATACCATAAACACCACAGGGCATTTTGGGTTGGAGGGTTTGTATTTTGTCCTGTAGTTCATTCAATGTAATTGGAGAATACAGTGGGTTCTGGTAGTCTTTAGTTGATTCTAGGACTTGCATTTGATCATGTATATGTATTTGCTCTTTGTTCTTTGTTATAGGGCCAAAAAGATTGGAGAAGTGGCTTATCCATACATTTTTATTTTTTTATTTTATTTAACCTTTATTTAACTAGGCAAGTCAGTTAAGAACAAATTCTTATTTACAATGACGGCCTACCGGGGAACAGTGGGTTAACTGCCTTATTCAGGGGCAGAACGACAGATTTTTACCACGTCAGCTCCGGGATTCGATCCAGCGATACATCTCCGTTTTGGATAGATTGCTCTTCGTTTGTTGTTTGTTTAGTGTTTTCCAATTTTGGAAGTGGTTAGAGTCTATGGTTTCTTCAATTACATTGAGTTGGTTTCTGACGTGCTGTTCCTTCTTTTTTTGTAGTGTATTTCTGTTTTAGTGATTCACCATAGTGAAGGCGTAGGCTCAGGTTTTCTGGGTCTCTATGTTTTTGGTTGGACAGGTTTCTCAATTTCTTGCATTCTTCATCAAACCATTTGTCATTTTTGTTCATTTTCTTCGGTTTCCTGTTTGAAATGTTTAGGTTTGATAGGGAAGCTGAGAGGTCAAATATACTGTTTAGGTTTTCTACTGCCAAGTTTACAACTTCACTATTACAGTGAAACGTTTTGTACAGGAAGGGATTGAATTTGTTGTTGCCTAATAGTTTTTTGGTAGATTTCACCACTACTTTCCTTCCATCTATAGCATTTGCTAATTTTATTAAGTTCCTTTGGCTTTGATGCCTCATGATTGAGCAAAGCTCTGTTTAAGTAGAGTGTGATTTTGCTGTGATCTGATAGGGGTGTAAGTGGACTGACTGTGAACGCTGTAAGAGACTCTGGTTTGAGGTCAGTGATAAAGTAGTCTACAGTACTACTGCCAAGACATGAGCTATATGTGTACCTACCGTAGGAGTCCCCTCGAAGCCTACCATTGACTATGTACATACCCAGCGTCCGACAGAGCTGCACGAGTTGTGACCCATTTTTGTTGGTTATGTTGTCGTAGTTGTGTCTAGGGGGGCACATGGGGGAGGGAATGCTATCACCACCAGGTAGGTGTTTGTCCCCATGTGTGCTGAGGGTGTCAGGTTCTTGTCCAGTTCTGGCATTTAGGTCGCCACAGACTAGAACATGTCCCTGGGCCTGGAAATGGTTGATCTTCCCCTCAAGGATGGAGAAGCTGTCATCGTTAAAGTATGGGGATTCTATTGGGGGGATATAGGAAGCACACATGAGGAACTTTTTCTCTGTTGAGATCATTTCCTTATTAATTTCAATCCAGATGTAAAATGTTCCTGTTTTTTTGACTAATTTAATAGAGTGAGTTAGGTCTGCTCTATACCAAATTAGCATACCCCCTGAGTCCCTTCCCTGTTTAACACCTGGTACTTTGGTGGATGGGACTACCAGCTCTCTGTAACCTAGAGGGCAACCAGTGGATCCGACAATCAGTAATGAAGAGTCAACATTACACTCAAAAGAATAGAGAATGTTCAACAATGTCTCCCTGGTCCTCATCAGGTCGTTAGTGTTCCAGTCCATGTTGTTGCTCTAGGAGAAGAAGAATGGCTGGGCCAACAGGTCAGGTTGGGAGATCCATTGTCTCTTGATGTGGGAGTTTCACTGGGGTCTACTACTGCTGTTGTCACACACACACACACACACACACACACACACACACACACACACACACACACACACACACACACACACACACACACACACACACACACTGTCCTGTTATCACTTCCTTTAGTGGGCGAGAGTGTTAGCTGATCTCTGAGGACCCCCAACATGGTGTCTTTGTCTGGGAAAAACAGGCTGTTACTGAGGTGACTGACTGACTGCACTGCATATAGGGCTATGTATCTCACTAGACTACAGAGAGCACACAAAGCTTTACCCACACACACACACCCACCCATCCACCCACACACACACACACACACACCCACCCACCCACCCATCCATCCACCCACACACACACACACACACACACACACACACACACACACACACACACACACACACACACACACACACACACACACACCCATCCACCCACACACACACACACACACACACACACACACCAACCCATCCACCCACACACACACACACACACACACACAGTTGCAACAGACTGAAACCAGGTCCCTTTCATGCTCAATCAAAATATCGACACAATGTTAGATTTGTAAAAAAAATTATCATATAATTTAGAAATATTATATTATATCATACATGCTACCTAGCTGAAAAGGAGTCAGTCCAATTATATCTATTTCTTTATGCATTCTTTCTTTTTTACATTTTCACTTCCTTATTTTGTGACATAAAGCTGAAGAGTGATTTAATATTTAGTGATGTAAATGACAAGGAACTTTTCTACTGGATCAATCTAAAACTGAAACGACCCTGAAAGTCAAAATGAAATATGCTAAAATTGTCAACATCACAAACCTGCTTATTTTAACTTTCAGCCACATCAACCTGTTCTCCTTTGTTCTGATGTAGTGTGGAGGAAGCTATCTTGCATATTCATGTCTTGTTTTGAGGGCTTGTCACTGTGATTGCCGTCTCCAACCCTCCCTGCCTAGCGCTCTCTGCCTCAGACTTAACACAACCCAACTGACATAACGGAGTGCTTTAACTGACAGCAAATGGAGTCAGCCCCGCCGCTCCCGGTGAATCAACGGGACATGGTAAACCACTGACTCAGAGGTCACGATCACCTTCTGTGAGAGCCTCTGATGCTGGGTGGGAGCAACGAACACACACACAAGCACAAGGAAATGTACACACACACAAACGCGCACATACACACACACACACACAGACCGGTGAACACATCTTCCTACTTCCCAACTATGGCTGGGTTAAATCCATCAAACCCCCACAGCCTGGCATTTGACCTGCCTCCCACCTCAGCTGTAAAAAGGAAGAGACAGGCGGGGGGAGGAGGGAGCCCTATAGCTTCTCAGACAGAGAGCCAGTATGGATTTAGGACTTAAACTTGGGTAGTTATAAGGTCGATATAATATTGAAATGCATGGGAATAATTCCCTTTTGCTGTGGACAGGTAGCTGGGTAAATCTGACGGATTAATAAAACAGCTAGAAGTATTTTGCTGTGATGAAAGTTCTCATTGAGTCTGTATCCCCCTGTGGCTCGGTGAAACAGAACAGGAGCTCAGTGATAGATGAATCAGCAAGGCCAATACGTACAGGAAGGTCATGACCTCAACATGCATACAGTACAGTGGTGGGTTTAGACACCGCGAGTGCCGCCGTAAGGTGTGTGTGTGTTTGTGCGCATGTGTGTACATGCATTTATTGCCTTCAGAAAGTATTCACACCCCTTGACTTTTCCTACATTTTTTTGTGTTACAGCCTGAATTTAAGATTGATTAAATGTACATGTCGTGTCACTGGCCTACAACACAATACCCCAAAGGGGATAATATATATATTTTTTAAATTGAATAAAAAATTAAGCTGAAATGTCTTGAGTGAGTAAGTATTCAACCCCCTTTGTTATGACAAGCCTAAATACGTTCAGGAGTAAAAATCTTGCATGGATTGCAATAAGTTGCATGGATTTCTGAATGACTTCCTCATCTATGTACCCCACACATACAATTATCTGTAAGGTCCCTCAGTCGAGCAGTGAATTTCAAACACAGATTCAACCATAAAGACAAGGGAGGTTTTTCCAATGCCTTGCAAAGAAGGGCACCTATTGGTAGATGGGTAAAAATAAAAAAAACAGACACTGAATATACATTTGAGCATGGTGAAGTTATTAATTACAATTTGGATGGTGTGTCAATATACCCAGTCACTACAAAGATACAGGCGTCCTTCCTAACTCAGTTGCCAGAGAGGAAGGAAACCGTTCAGGGATTCCACCACGAGGCCAATGGTGACTTTAAAAACGAGTTCAATGGCGTTGTTAGGAGAAAACTGAGGATGGATCAACAACATTGTAGTTACTCCACAATACTAACCTAATTGACAGAGTGAAAAGAAGGTAGCCTGTACATAATAAAATTATTCCAAAACACGCATCCTGTTTGCAACAAAGCACTAAAGTAATAATGCAAAAAATGTTGCAAAGAAATGTACTTTTTGCCCTGAATACAAAGTGTTATGTTTGGGTCAAATCCAGTACAACACATTACTGAGTACCACTTGGTGGAATTTCTAAATACTATCAAATGAGGAGAGACAAGCTTATCACACAAGTCCGAGTTATACTTAAACTAAATCTTAATTCAAATAACTTATCGACAAGGGAGCTGGTCGCCATACCCACACAAGGTGGATATAGTGAGAACCCACTGAGTGGAGTTAGCTTCTGGGTTATATCCAGAGGATAGGTCAGGAAAGGTGCCACCTCAGAGATGACGTACAATGGTTCCAAACAATAACCCCACACATTCTGTAACAGACCTTAGGCCCCAAATACAAAGAACTTGTTGTTTTGTTCAGTACTAAGAACTTAGGACATTTATTGTTAATTAGTTTCCACCTTGAACTAGGGGAGAGAACAATCTCCCCCTAGGAGGAGGTGACTGACGCACAGACACCGTGGAGACAAGTGATTGGTTCCCCATTACTTCATATCCCTTCACATGGTTTGCAATAGGCAATGACACATATTCACAGAAGGAAACAATGTGACGCAGTGGTTTAAGACACTGCATCTCAGTGCTAGAGGTGTCACTACAGACAACCTGGTTCGAATCCAGACTGTATCACAACCGTCTGCTTTCCACCAGACACTGGGAGATGAATTCACCTTTCAGAAGGACCATAACCTAAAAAAGAAGGTCAAATCTACACTGGAGTTGGTTACAGTGAGGACAGTGAGTGGCCGAGATACAGTTTTGACTTAAATCTACTTAGAAATCTATGGCAAGACTTGAAAATGGTTGTTTAGCAAT
Source organism: Thymallus thymallus (assembly GCA_023634145.1). Taxonomy (NCBI): domain Eukaryota; kingdom Metazoa; phylum Chordata; class Actinopteri; order Salmoniformes; family Salmonidae; genus Thymallus; species Thymallus thymallus. Next base: position 4,113,348 of record CM042424.1, on the reverse strand, counting down.
GATCAACAACCAATTTGACAGAGCTTGAAGAATTTTTTTAAAGAGTAATGGGCAAATCTTGCACATTCCAGGTGTGGAAAGCTCTTAGAGACTTACCCAGAAAGACTCCTGCATTAACTGCCAAAGGTGCTTCTAAAACGTATTGACTCAGGGGTGTGAATACTTATGTAAATTAGTTATTTCTGTATTTCATTTTCAATTAATGTGCAAAAATGTCTTAAAACATGTGTTAATTTTTTCATTATGGGTTATTGTGTGTAAATGGGTGAGAAAACTTGAATTCAGGCTGTAACAACAAAATATGGAATAAGTCAAGGGGTATGAATAATTTCTGAAGGCACTGTACACACGTCAGTGCACCGCTCTGCTGCTCCAACGCTCTACAGTGCCAACATATTACTGCACTGCTGGAGCTAGAAACACAAGCATTTCGCTAAACACATGTGTGTGACCAATAAAATGTGATTTAATTTGATTTGACAATATATTACAAGCACAGTGATGACGTTGTAGCTCACTATTCTGTGTCTGTATTCCCCGTGGAATCTCCTATGTCGGTACATTACAGTATAAGTGGAGGAAATGACTGTGGGGACTCTTTCATACGCATACATACAGTACAAACACAATTGATCTTCTAGCAGCTCAGGGAGAGGGTAGAGAGGGGGGTGGGGCTGGGTAGAGAGGGGGCGGGGCTTGTAGAGAGGAAAGATCTATACATTTATGATTGATAGATCAAAGCCACTCACATGGAATAATAACTCAGCACAAAACACCTGTTTGATAACCTTACAATATTTCATATTACATTAGAATGTATCACATTACATTAGAATATACTGTATCATATCAGTCATTGGTATTGAACTGTAAAGATGTTTTACAGTAAGTAATTTATACTATTTTATGAACAGAGTACCATGTAATCATTTTATATTGGCCTATTTCTTTTGTATTTATGCATTTCTTTTTTCTTTTTTTTTCATGGACACATTATCCCCTTCGGGATTATGAAATGCTGAATATGTGTTTTGAAAACATTTGCACCTCAATTAAATAGTGTTTATGTGAATCTTTTGTTTTTTGTGCGCAGCAGTAGTTCACTGTGTACATGTTAGTGGGAGGACGTTTTCATCTACTGTAAACATGAAGGCATCAGGAACCATGGGGATGCAGAATGATATTAATGCTAGGGTCACTCATTCACATTGCCGTTTTCTGTAACAATAAATAAATAAACAGATATAGATTTGTATATTTTCAGTAGTACAGAGGCTGCACACTTGTTAGTAAAGGGAATTATTTACAAATTGTAAAAAAAAAAAAAAAAACTTCAGAAGAAATCATATAAAAATTACTAATATTGGCTTTGCAGCTAATCGATTTCCCCTATTTCTATTTCTGTTGTAGAAGAGTGAGGACATTAGTTACTTTAAAATAAACACTTTCTCTTAGATCTGTGTGGAGGCTGCTGTGCACTCAGACAGCAGTCAATGATATGTTTGAAATGAAAATAAATGGACTGAAGACAGTGTGTGTGTGTGTGTGTGTGTGTGTGTGTGTGTGTGTGTGTGTGTGTGTGTGCGTGCGTGCGTGCGTGCGTGCGTGCGTGCGTGCGTGCGTGCGTGCGTGCGTGTGTGTGTGTGTGTGGTGAAGTGAGTTGCTCTGTGAGAGACTAATGAGAGTGATCACAGATGCTGAGAGACCAAACAGTCTGAAACAGAGAGGAGCTTGTTCTCTCCGACTGAAATAGAGGAGCTTTTAAAGATTATTATATATAAAAAAAAATAAAAAGGGTGACAGTTAAGAATAATGATGGAATTATATTGCCTTCAAATTTAGAAACACCCTAATGTAACCAGCTATGAACTGGTTACATTACATTGAGACCACTGCACATTTTACATTTTACTAAATGCTTTGCCTATTTGTAATGGACAGTAACAACATTATGCATTGTGTTTCGGTGGTTTTGATCTTTATCCTATCAACAGTAAAAAAATGTGTGATGAAGAAGACTAGGGCAGAGGGCATACAGTATGTTGTTAACGTAAAGTTAATAATACGGATGTTCAGCATTTACTGTAGAGAGAGAGAGAGAAAACTAGTTGGTCTATTTAAACTCTCCCCCCGCAGGGTAGAGTATTTACAAGGAAACGGTTATCATTTAGTCTCTGTTGCGGATCAAGATGTCAAGCTCCACAGAGAATCTTCCCAGTGCTGTGAGGGGCAAAAGTGAAATTTTTTTTTTTAGAGCCTCAGGATCTGAAGGGGAAAAAATTATTTGCAAATGTCCAAATAACTCTAATTGACCTGGACTATGGCCTGTGTGCAGGAGCTGTTTGAAATCGATAGCGAGTGCTGAAGAAAACGTAGTGCTGCTCAAAGGACGAGGATCATACAACAACATATCATTAAGCCACTGATGGAGGACCGGAGAAGTCTCAATTGCTTGTGTAGAATTAATTGCGATTCCTTTCCCCCCACCAATCAGACAGGGAGTTTTAAATGATGCCTACTGCTACTAGAGATGCCTATTTAGTGTTCAGTACTGTGTACATAATATACATGTCATTTATGATAGAGAAACAAACACATTAGTCCCCACTGAAATACCAGTAGGCTACCTCAGTCAAGTGTATTTGTTTCTTTGTGTGTCTAGTGAGATAAATCAATGTGCCGTATTGCCATGGATGATGGGATTCACAATTAGCCCCCAGCACAGTGAATCCCTGAGTGTCCGTGGGTGGGTGGTGTGTGTGTGTGAGGATAATGACTTACAGTCAAGCTGACACTCCTTCACTCTTCCCCCTCTGGCCCTCCTGCCTGCGGGTCCCTCTCCTGTCCAGGTGCCTTGTGGGTAACGGCCAGCTAGGCGAGCTAGGCCAGGTGGGCGAGGAGAGCCCTCCCAGGTGGCGCTGGGGCGTGACAGCTCGACGCGCTCTTTGACCTGCGAGGAAGGCAAAACAACATCAATGGTAATTCCCCTTCAAACACATTAACTGGGATGAACCGGGTCCCACCGAGCCCCTCTGAGTGGACTCGCATTGATCGCCCAGACTCCAGAAATCTATGAATAAATTTAGCACTAATTGATTTTTTCTCAACAGAAAATAAATCTACTAATTCTCTGAGTGGAAGAGATGAATGTCGAAGAAAACTGCCTTTTCTTTACTTAAAAGTAGGGGGGAAATACATTCTAAGAACAACAATAAATGGCACGAAATTCTGAATAGTAGTGCCCCATAGTCCAGTCCGCTAGACCTGTTTATTTTTACTAGAGCTAGTAGAATTGTTTCATATTGAGACTTGACAAGAGTCAATAGAAAGTCCACCTTGAGCTTCTGTAGCCAAGCAAACAAACAAAGAGAATTCATTGTATCGGGCTGCCGTGGCAACAACCTCAGAAATTAACCCATTAGGTCCTTAGGATTTCAGCTACCTTTTAATTGCTTTCAATGGGGATTGGAGTAGCCTGGATGGTTAGAGGGAAAACAGTGTCACATCTGCATTACAAGGGCTTACCATACCCTTGCACCCGCGAGTTAGTTGGAGGAGTGATATTGTCAATATTGGAAGAAGAAAACATTTTAAAAATATCCAAAAGCTCTACGGTTGTACATTTTGGCACCAAAGGGGGAGAAACGTTTTTTAAATAATGTCCAGAATCTTTAGAAATAGTATATTTCGACTTGATAAAGATTGATTGAGAGAGCAATATTTATTCGGGAAAATTGCCCAGCCAGACAAAAATCCCAGGTCTCAAATTATCTCTCTCTCTCGTCTGTGATTTCATATTACATTAATAAGAAAAACACATTAAAATGGTTGTTGAAATGCAGCACACAACAGAAAATAATACAAATTTCTGAAGACAGTTGACCAATATCAGAAAAATACATGAGCACAGTAATTCTACTTTGGACATCATTGCAGCACCTCAGTGTGACACACTGTCTTCATACATAGTACCCAAGCCTTATATTGAGAATAAATCCAAATATGAGGCTTTACGTAACACAACATAATACCAGTTCCAACCTTCTCCAAAGACCATTTTTATGCCTTCTTCCGAGACCTACAAATAAACATTCAAAATATGCATTGATGTTCTGAATGTAAATCACCACACTAAATAAAGACAGAAAACTTAAAGAGGATGGTGTGTGTGTGAATAAAAATATATCCTCACACTTTATTCTGATCTTCATTTTTACCCACTTAGGTATTCTGATGGTGAGTTCGTACTTTGTACTTTGCAGTGGTACATACTCAGCAATCACCAAATCAAAGAGACTGCTTCTTCTAAGATTGTAGGACTCGTGGAGTTGAGCTGCAACACTGGCCAGATTCAGGTATCATACTGCCACCTGTTGGTGACGAGGCAGAACAACAGGAGAGAAATTGCTATTTTGAATTTAGAAATGGAAGGAAATAACCACCTACGGTACAGTACGCCTAATAACATTAGGATACAACAGTTGTGCTTTTCATAAATAGCTGATAAAACACTTTGAAATGCAGGAGACTACCATACTAATTTACAGCAGAAATATCCTATCTTCACCCTAGGTAAACTGAGTTCTCTGGGTCCCAGCACACGTGTGCTTCTGAAATGGTACACTATCCCATGTATAATGCATGGCCCCAGGTCAAAAGTAGTGAACTACATAGAGGATAGGGTGGCATTTTGGCTGCACCCATGGAGTAATAAATGTGTGTATACTCTCATCATGAAGTGCAAAGAAGGAAATCTCCCTGATCGTCCCTCCGTGTTTGATGGATGAGTTGTGCGTATAATGACTGGACATTTCCTCTGTAAATAAATGGGCTTCCACATCACAATGCCCCAACGAGCTTTAGAACATCTGGGGGTGCCATGGAGACAGGATCAAAAGAATCTAGAACCCTCCCGGGGTCTGACTGTACCAAACATGCATTGTGACGTCATTCCCTTCAACAAGCAGCTACAGTGTTTTCCCATCCGACTTTAAGTATGCCATCATCGACTTCATGCTAGTTTGTTAGTCATCAATGTCTTGTTGGTCGTTTAACTATGAGTTGACTTTAACATTCCAACACTTGAGGACAGGTTCCCTTAGTGTGGCCTTGATAGGGGACACACTGTGCTGTACAGAGCGGCCAGAGGTTTGACGTAGGCCTATCTATTCCCTTTTAATCCTGACAGAAAATGACTGCAAGGATCCAAAAAGAAAAACGAATGCTGACGAATTTATGACCCATGCAATTACAATGTATGGTGTCCATATTCAGCCATCCACTCATACTATGCAATGCCTTTTTATAGCTTTTTGCACTCCAGACTTCTTGTATTTGTATACATTTTCATACTGCCACACTCTGTATCATGTATCGTGTATCTGTCTTTTGTGTATTTCGTTCTGGCTTTTTTGCACCTGCCATGTGTTTTTTCGTAGCTGCTTGACAAAGAAATCTCCCCTCAGGGATCAATAAAGTATCTATCTATCTATCGATCTATCGATCTATCTACAACATACAGACAGCCTACAAATTAAGGAAAGGTGACAGAAGATTAAATAACAATGAAGGACAACTGATAATACAAGAACACCACATACTGAGTGTTGTCCTCACCAGCACTTTCCACCCAATTAGCAAGACAACATTAATCTGCACTAAGGGGCCAAATTAGAGGTATAGGATCTATTTTTTAATTTAAACTTTATTAAACTAGGCAAGTCAGTTAAGAACAGATTGTTACTTACAATGACTGCCTACCCCAGGCAAACCTGGGCCAATTGTGCACCACCCTATGGGACTCTCAATCACAGCCGGATCTGCAGTCTGGATTTGAACCAGGGTCTGCAGTCTTGCACTAAGATGCAGTGCCTTAGACCACTGCGCCACTCAGGAGCAGTCATGGCCTACAGATACAGTACGTACACAAATCTTATTCTTAATCTTAATATGAGCCAGTTTGCTACAGCAGGAACATAATCCTGCAGCAACAGGAAATGTGAATTATTAATGGACATTTTTAATGAATGGTCATTTTTGTAGGGGTTGATACATTTTTCGTAAGTGAAAATCAAGCCTGAATTTTCAACATGGAAATTAAAAACTTCAGAAGCCTTTTTAAACCTCAAATACACTACACGTTATAAATGTCCTTCATTGCAGGGTGATCAAATTACGATCCTACATCTGTACTCTGGGTTTGTGTAGAACAAGTCGGCCAAATGCTCCAAACCTTAAGCTGTATTCACTCAAGTGATTACAGGGCCTTGTAAAGTGGTGAGCAAGAGCATCTGTCACTGGGGTTGAAATGATTTCCAAACCATATAGATGTAGTCTGCGTACATACAGTATCTGTAGGCCATTACTGGGATGCTGTATTATATACAGAATTCCCCAAGAGATAACAAATAAAGTCATAATTTCAAAAGTGACTAACATAGCTCCATACCACACTTAAATCCAATTCCCCCGGCCCAAATCAAACCTTTCACAGAGGGCAGAGTAGTGCTGGCTGGTTTCTATAGAAATGTATTTAATATGTCTTTGTGTCAACTAAAGCAGTAAATCATCTTTCAAATCAAAAGTAAACAACGGGTATTACGAATTGAGCAAGCATAAATAATATTTTCGATTTAACATGCGTTGGCGGAAGGCAGGACTAAACAAACCTTCTTCTGGGAGAGACCAGGCGTTGGCTGCCAGGTTCTTGAGTTTCATTGTGTACCACCTCTAAATCTAAATCTATGCATCTGCCTTTCTCCTGCTCTGCACAAATGGGGGGGTTATAAAGGAAAATGACGGTATCATCAGAAAAGTGGTTTGCGTGGCGTGGCGAAGCAATCCGGGCTAATGAGGGGCAGGTTGGGAGAGGAGGGAGGGAGTAGAGGGGAGCACCCGTGCCGTGCGTCGGCAGATGTGTCTCAGTGTCACTCCGCATCCTGAGCCGAGTGAATCACCCAACAGATGTTTAACGTCAAGGCCGGGCTGTCACGCCAGCCAAACACACACACGGCCAAGCCACAAGCATCCACGCAGCAGTGTACACACACACAGCACAACTTATCTCCATGATAGGGAGAGTGGCTCCGCAAGGGGAGGCCTGGCCACTTCACCTCCATGTGACTTTGACTGGGGATGACCAAACTAACTCAAACCACCTCACTCTAGAGAAGAGAGTTTCTGGTAAAGGAAAAGAAGAGATATCGCAGCTACCCTTAAAAACAAACACGGTCTGTCTAAGGCTTGGTTGGACTACAGAACCATTCAAAGGGCTTATTATTAACAGAAAGAGCAAAGCAACAATGCAATCACAAAGAGAAAAGTCCTCTTCATCTTCTGCTTGTACCATGTGTCATCTTTCAAAAACAAGCAGTCAATATTCAAAGATATGAGGCTCTTTGATAACCTCACGCCAACACTCTTTACAGTCGTATGTCTCCTCGTTTCTGTCATTCTTTTTCATTGTGGTACGTTTCATGTCAGAGGCAGTGTAATGATATTTTTGTCAATACCTATGGCCAACAAACTTCTGTAGCTCCCTTCCCCGTGTGATGTCATTTTTAGCACCTCGCTCGTGTGTGTGCTGGTGCTGCATGAAGTTGTCGTTGCTGGGGAAGTAGGGGGGGGGGCACTTCATCATTGCCACTGCCTTACAATTAGAAGAATACACTCTCCTCGGAAAGACGGCTTGAGAATGTGCAACAGCAAAGGTAAGGCAGGAGTTGCTGGGTGTTAGAGAGTATTCTTGAGGCCCCTTTTCCATCTGTGGGAGAAGCCCAGGCAGATAAAAGGAATCACTCGGGTGGATTAAAGTGCTCAGACTGTAACAACATCAAACCACCAGAGTTTTTTGCCCTCCATTTTTCAACCACAGTCAATAGATCTAAATATTTTACTGTGCCCCGGCCAATTTATTATTTGATGTTTTAAAAACTCGCGTGGAATGAAAGAAAATTCATTAAAGCGGAGGGGGCCCCTGAACGAGCCCTTATGCGATCAGCTTTGAAAGTCGAGTTTAACTGAGATTATTGATCATTCTCTTTCTTCTGGGACAAAGGCCACCAGGGAGGCCGCCGGTGTCGGAGGATGAAGGCAGAGCTGCCAATAACCACCAGACAACAATGTACACACCGTGTTGTAGGTGAGACTGGGAATAACTGATCCCACCGCTGACACCAAAAGCTCCACGGAAGCCGATACTCTGGGAGAGGCCCGAGGAGAATGACTGACCAAACACATAGCAACGCATACTTGACTCTTTGTTATGTGGTTAAATCAAGATCAAGTACATGTACTACCTTGGATGCAATAAAGCACTCTTGGGGGTTCATGTTTGAAATGCACTGGCGGAAAGAGTTAGGTTTTCTAGGATCTCATTAGGTAGGTTTTGGACGCTTCGATAGCAAGAATGGCACGTTTGACTGATCGCTGGGTTCAACTATATTTAAAGGTTTTAAAATGCGTTACTTTATATACTTACAAATATTTTATATTATATATTACAAATATTACTGTTTCTATCACTGGGTTTCGTAAAAAAAATGTCAACATTTTGAAGTTGAGACTTTTTTAATATCATTATAAGACATGAATAATTCAATACAACAGAACCTCAAACATTACAAAGCAGTTATAACATCTACTATTGTAGTGAATTGATGGTTAAAGTTTCCGGAAAACTCTAAAGATTCAAGCTATATTGCCCTTGCGAATCCTAATGACTAGAGATGCTTTGTGTAGCTGGAGGTAGAAAAGCTACTTTCAGAACACATTCCTCACCAGACGGGCATCGAAAACTCCCAACACTAACAAAACAAGGGCTTTAAATGGTTTCCCTCTTCAACAATAATGTTGTGTGGCTGGTGGGCGTGAACCTAGTGCCCCTGGGTAATATTTACCATCATCAAAACAAAACGGCCAAAGTTTGTTTATTTTTATGACTGCGTCATCTGACATACTTTTGTAATGACCATGAAACGTAATGATTTGCATTCCATATTCATGAATCAACAATCAACTCACCAGATTTGCATTTAGTAATATTAGAGGGAAGGCTAATTCAGTCGCTGGACTCCAGACATGCTGTTTGTTTCAATGTCTCCAGATGTTCTTTGCATTGCCCTTTTAACTCACTGACAAATGCGTGTCTTTTCATATTTGAAATATTAACCTACATAAATAGTGTATAAAAATACCGTGATTAAACATGGAATACTGACCTGGTGTTTAGCGTTGCTTTACCTTGATTTTCCTTTAAAAACTAGGACTGGAATGTTGGGGGGGATTTCATTTTTCAAGCTCTTGCGTTCGTATTGACCAAAATGGCAGCCGAGAGGCAAAATCACTGACTCTCCTTCCAGTCCAATACCCCTGTCCGACAATCGATTACAGAGGCCTCTCCACTCTCCACTCCCTGGCACTGCCCTCTGTGCCTCCTGCCCTGGCCACAGCTCTGAGATATAATTACAACGGCTGTTTCAGCAGTGTGGTGACCGGTGCTGTGCATTGGCAGTGTGTCTACCGTTGGATGGGCGGCTGACGGCCCACTTGATGGCTAGATTGGCCTGGCTCCTGTCCACACACCGATCACCTCACCGGGCTCAGACCAACGGAGCGGGATCCTATCCCTCTCTTCCTCCCTTCTCCCCCTGCTCTCTTCCTCCCCCTACAACGCCCAGCTCCCACAAGGTTATCAGGGGGAATTACCATTCAGCAGACTGACGGTCGGTCGGTCAACAAGGAGGAGGCAGGAGGCAGGAGGAGCCGCTAGCTGGCCAGAGGTGAGATACACTTTCATCGATAGGCAGGCAGGCAAGCAGACCAGGCAGACCTGCTGGGCCACCAATTCCCCCAGCCCAAATCAAACCTTTCACAGAGGGCAGAGTAGTGCTGGATGGTTTCTTTCAGCTCCTTGTGTACTGTCAGTTCACCATGGCAGGTCTGGAGAGAACAGAGTGGTTGAATTAAAGAGAGTATGTGTGGATCGAGGACAGGTAGTGTAGTGTAGTGTAGTGTAGTGTAGTGTACTGTAGTGTAGTGTAGTGTAGTGTAATGCACCCTGGTTCATGTCATTCTTGTCTGTTCAAAAGAGACTGACTGAACACCTCTCTGGTTAGCAGTACATTTGTACAGGGCAAGGCTTCCAAGTGGCGCAGTGGTCTGCATCTCAGTGCTAGAGGTGTCACTACAGACAACCCAGACTGTATTACAACCGGCTGTGATTGGGAGTACTATAGGGCACAATTGGCACAGTGTTGTCTGAGTTTGGCTGGTGTAGGCCATCATTGTAAATAAGAATTTGTTCTTAACTGACTTCCCTAGTTAAATAAATACAAAAGGTGAACTACATGAAATATGGTGCTGATTCACAAAAGGATCATATGAAGTGGTTAGAGGTTTGTAGTGGATCAGGACAGGATGAAGAGGCAGAGAATGCTGGGAGAAATCTAGTCAATCCTTCTTCCTGAATCATATGGCTCATGGATGGCATTTTTTCTTCATGACATTTGCTCTGGTTGGAGCAGAATTCAATGTGCAATCTATTATTCTACTTGTGGCTAAGCCATCATATCTAACATTTTATAATGCAATGTATGATTCTTAGCAAAGTTACATTGAGTATGTATAACATTTCTGGACTATCTAGCTAAGCCACATGGATCTGGCTGACCAGTCAAGCCACAGATGATGACCTCTCCTAGTTAGATAAAATAATATTTTGTCAAGCTAGTGAAGATAGCTAGCTAATTGACTAAGCAAAGTACAATAGAGGTAGTAGGTATTGGCTAGCTAGCTAGGTTTGATGTATATAACAGAGGCTAAAATTAGCCGCATTGGGAAAAAAATAACCGGGATCCTTGGGACGTCCCTGCCCCATTGAAGTCTACATTTAAAATGGTTAAGGTTAGGGTTAAGATTAGGGTTAGGTAAGCGTTAGGTTTAGGGTAGGGGTTAAGGTTAGGGTAGGGACATCCCAAGGACCCCAGATAGCCCTGACTGAAGTACTGTAGACCTATCTAGAGAATATACAGATTATATACATTGCTGTATATTTCAATGAACGCCTCTCTATACGAAATGGTTTAAATGTTGTTATTTTTTTTAGTTCACACGTGAACGTTCTTATAACTGACATTTATATAATTGATAATGTAATATAATGATATAATGTCAGTTTTCAATGTCAGTTTTTTCAATGAGGGACAGTAACTGTATCCTTGATCTCTTCCGCCTGCATTCACCTCTCCTTCGAAAAGACACAGCGGGAGGTGAGTCGTGTTCTGTTCTTCTTTTATTGACTGACATGGCTGATGAGAGAGCCCGTCCAGGTCTCTGGCAGGAGAGGGGGGAGAGTGAGCTGAGCGCTGAGGTTGTGCCTGACCGGGTGTGAGGTGGGACAACACCACACCGCCACGGCACCACGTCCGTCCTTCAAAGATATTCCGTACGCGGCTTTACCCCCGGTTGCCCTGTCAAGGTCTCCGCCCGCGCTCCCCTCCGAGGGGGCCGAGACAGGGTCATGGATGACACCGAGCGGTTCGCTTGCCAGACGTGACGGCACAGCTGGTGGCTTAATGACAGAGGGGCCCTCTCCGGCACGCACCTGCCCATCCCAGGTAGGGCAGGCAGCCTGGTGAGCTGCCGTGCCACGTTGGACGGGCAGATGTTGGGTCAGAGAGAAGGAGACAGAGACAGACGCACTACAGGGACCCATCTCCAGTTCTCTCCTCACGGCTGTAATTGAAAATCATGTAAGAGGTCAATTGTGTTCAGCGAGCTCATCTGTCCCTCTCTGGTCGTATCCTTCTAGAGAAAACATGACGAGAACAACGCTCTCCATCAAGCTCAATGCATGACAGCTTTTGCCTCAATACTGCACATTAAATATGGACGACCATATACCATAATGGCCGTGTAATGAGAATATCTGTAAATATTCGGCGCGGTATAAATCTGCATAGTCAAGTAGGTGTAGCCCATCTGTTGGAGGCCATGGTTACGGGGTCCCAGAGAAGGCCCTAATCATTGGGTACATTACTGAGACGTTGTTATGACATTGGGTCTCCGGGGTGGAGGATGACTGCATGCAAGGGGGCCTGGAAATGATAACAGTCACGGGTGATTATAATATGGAGACCAATGCCAGACCATTACAACAGTAACCCTGTCTAAGCTAGTGCAGTGTAGCGTGGACCAGGCCAGCCATCACCTAACTGTCCTGAATGCTTTAGTCAGTCAGATTGACCTTCGGGTCCAGGTCTCTCTCTGATGAGAAGTGGCAGGGTTCTGGGTTCTGGGTTCTAACCCCCCCCAAGGGCCTTTCTGTGTTCATGGTTATTTTAAACAGAACCAGCACTGGACCTGTCAGACACTATCAGCTTCTCCACGTCAGCAGAGACAGTCTGGAGACGTCTGGACCTTCACTGGGAGCAGGAGGATCCAAACGGACTATCAGAAATCATCCATGAATACCAAGTTCGGTGATTTGAGGTAAACATTTGATTCGAGGCCACTTTACGGTCTGTTTGGAATTTGGATGTGTACTTTGAGAAATATTGTAAATCTGACCGTATGTTTCAATAGGTTATTTCTTTATTTCACTCTGGTTAAAAGGTAAGGTTCTTGGGAGCTGGATTCGCTTCAAAAAAGTTCAATATTTCCAAATGCGAGTCTCCGAAAAGTATGGTTTCAGGACAACACAGTGGAAACTATGTAAATTGAAGACATACCCCGTCGACGGTGACATTTCATTTCAGGTTTTATTTCAATAATTCATGAGGTTTGAAAAGACATTAGGGCCAAACGTGAAACACATGAGGCTAACACTGTGGTTCGGGAGAGGGGGAATTTTTAGGACGTAACAAAAAACAACTGCTGTGACGCGAGCGCAGAGCACAAACAGGAAGGAAACAAGCCGCTCCATAAACTCTCCCCAATAACACCTGTGTTTGGGGGAGAGACTAAATGTAACCACGTTTCACAACGTGTGTTTTTGGTTTCACTGCCGTAGCCTTTGCCAATAACAATGTTACCCACAATCACTATCCAGACCGCACTGCCTTGGCACCGTCGTCTGTCACAAATTATGTTTTGGTTTCTGACCGAATGCTACAGCTTCCTGTCTCGTTCTGTTTTCTCTTATCGTCTTTGTTATGAGCCTCGGCCAAAGACAGGCTTTTTCACTGTAGCCGGGAAGGAGATGCACATGGAAACAGTTGGAGCAACGACAAATGTGAAATATAGGCCTACATATCTTTTTTATGTTTACTAAAAAGGGCACAAGGATCAAGTCATTACCATATGTGATGATGTAAGTGCTGGTGTATGAAGGTCCATTGACCCGAGCACCACTTAAACAATTGTAACAATTTACATCACTTTTTATTTAACCTTATTTAACTAGGCAAGTCAGTTAAGAACAAATTCTTATTTACAATGACGGCCTACCTACAGGGTCAGCCCCTGGAGCAAATTAGGGTTAAGTGCCTTGCTCAAGGACACATCGACAGGTTTTTTCACCTTGTCGGCTCGGGTATTCAAACTAGCGACCTTTCGGTTATTGGCCCAACGCTCTAACCGCTAGCACTTACCACTAGACACAAACGTTAGTTCAAAGTCTAGTTTTGATTTACATTTAGTTGAGTTGTCAACTAACCGTGAAATCAACAAAAAATGTCACAAGGTCATTGAATTTAGGTTAAAGGTAAAACAATTATTAAAAGACAAAATGCCCTTACGTTGATGAGTTTTTGTAAATCCAATCAGTTTTCCACGTTGATTCAACGTCATCACAGATTTTCTGGGTTGAAATGACATGGAAACAACGTTGATTCAAACAGTTTTTGCCCAGTGTGTTACCACCTTCTGAAAAACAAAAAAGTATGTACGATTTTAGGTTTGTCATATCTAAAAATCGCTTCTCCTTTAGCCATTTTTCACTCTCTTTGTGACTGTGTCTGTGTGTGAGAGAAAGGCAGAGTGTGTGTGTACCCGCTGGTGAGTGTGCGTGTGTTCAAAGGCGAGACAGCTCCTGGGCTTGCTGAACTTTTGCTTGTTATCAGGAGCTGGGAGAGAGAGATGGAGAGAATTGATCTTTTGCCTGCTTGAGGTGCACTCCCCTGGGCCGGACCAGCTCTTCCTTTCTCCCTCCCTCCCTATCTCCCTCCCTCTCTTTCGTTCTCGCCATCCCTTCCCTCTCCCTCTTTTTCTTTCATTCCCTCTCTATCCCTTTCTCTCGTTTTCTATCCCTCTCTCTCATTCTCTCCTTCCCTCGCTCTCTCCATCCCTCCATCTCTCTGTCTCAGCATGGCGGCTACCTCTCCTCCAGCTGACACTTGTCCTGCCGTTGCTGAGAGGAGAGATGTGCGCTGAGCGCCTGACACCAGGATTGATCTGATCTCGCTGTCTCCCCATAAGCTCCATCTCATCCCTCGCTCCCCGACTCCGTAGGAGAGCAGTGATGGGAGAGGGAGAGGAGATAGAGGAGAGCAGAGATGGGGGGAGAGAGGAGAGGCTATTGTCAACTCTTACCCTAGCGTGTCAAGTTAGAAATGTACTGTGGGCCCATAGTGAGGATTCCGGAAAACAGGGAATTTAAAGAAAGGAGAGAGGTTGCAACATAAAGCTTATGAGACTGGGTTGCAAGAGATTAGAGTGACATTCAGACAATCCAAGTGGATGATTATAATGAAATCCTAAACATCACTGTATACAAATGGCTTGACACCTCTGTCTTAATCGTTCCCTGAAGAAAAAAAAGAAGTATATTTCACTTCACCCAACAATTGCTGTATGTTTCAGTACTGTGAATGAACCACTGACCTCTTTTTGTAGTGAACTGAGAATGGTATGTCAAATGTTATTTTATTAAAGTGAACTGAGAATGTAAAAAACAATGAGTCCTATGTTTCTGTAAAAGATATGCCTACCCGCAATGAATAAAAAATCCCTGACATTTTCCTTCCTGGGCAAGGATACCAGCTACAGTTATTTTTATGGGAGAAAAACTCCAAGCTACAGAATGCTGGCCAGATGTTGGTGGGAGTGAGAATGTTTTACCGAAACCCACTAAAAGTCTGAGCCCACACACACACACAGACAGAGAGAGAGAGAGAGAGAGAGAGAGAGAGAGAGAGAGAGAGAGAGAGAGAGAGAGAGAGAGAGAGAGAGAGAAATCAAATCAAGGACGTCACTCCAGGCAAGAAAACACAGCACAAGATAACTATATTCATCTGATAAACCTTTTTATTATTATTATTATTTTATTTTTTTATGGATTTGTACTGGAATCACCATTATTTTTACTGATGGAACAGAAAACACCAAGGAGAAGGGTGGGAAAAAAACGTCTAAATATCAGATAATTTTGGAGGGTTGCTGAGTTGGAGTGAAGGTTAGGGCAGCCTCCTGCCCGCTCTTATTATTGTTGTTGTGTGTGTTCTTACTTTTGGTGTGAGTTTCTTGTCTTTGATTCAAACACTCTCACATATTTTTACATATGATTAATGACATGGAACATATTTTTACATATGATTAATGACATGGAACATATTTTTACATATGATTAATGACATGGAACATATTTTTACATATGATTAATGATATGGAACATATTTTTACATATGATTAATGATATGGAACATATTTTTACATATTATTAATGATATGGAACATATTTTTACATATGATTAATGATATGGAACATATTTTTTACATATGATTAATGACATGGAACATATTTTTACATATTATTAATGATATGGAACATATTTTTACATATGATTAATGATATGGAACATATTTTTTACATATGATTAATGATATGGAACATATTTTTTACATATGATTAATGAAATGGAACATATTTTTACATATGATTAATGATATGGAACATATTTTTACATATGATTAATGACATGGAACATATTTTTACATATGATTAATGACATGGAACATATTTTTACATATGATTAATGATATGGAACATATTTTATACATGATTAATGACATGGAACATATTTTTACATATGATTAATGATATGGAACATATTTTTTATATATGATTAATGACATGTAACATATTTTTACATATGATTAATGACATAGAACATATTTTTACATATTATTAATGATATGGAACATATTTTTACATATGATTAATGATATGTAACATATTTTTACATGTGATTAATGACATGGAACATATTTTTACATATGATTAATGACATGGAACATATTTTTTACATATGATTAATGATATGGAACATATTTTTACATATGATTAATGATATGGAACATATTTTTACATATGATTAATGACATGGAACATATTTTTACATATGATTAATGATATGGAACATATTTTTATATATGATTAATGACATAGAACATATTTTTACATATGATTAATGACATGGAACATATTTTTACATCTGATTAATGACATGGAATATATTTTGACATATGATTAATGACATAGAACATATTTTTACATATGATTAATAATATGGAACATATTTTTACATATGATTAATGATATGGAACATATTTTTACATATGATTAATGACATAGAACATATTTTTACATATGATTAATAATATGGAACATATTTTTACATATGATTAATAATATGGAACATATTTTTATATATGATTAATGATATGGAACATATTTTTACATATGATTAATGATATGGAACATATTTTTACATATGATTAATGACAGGGTAGATTAGAAGAAAGGTACATTAAGCCAACACTGACATGTACTGTAGCCCTCTCTCCCCAACATACCTTGTTTAGAGTTTACTGCGTGCCTAGGGTATATTAGTTGCTATAGCAACTCCAAAAGAATTCTTGAAAAACCTAATTCTGGCCCTCGTCCAATTCTGAGTTAATAATGTAGGCTAGTTAATCAGAAAATGTGTGTTTCTTAAAACCAACTGTTAATAAAAAAAAATGCTAATTTATAAAAAAAATCTAAGGGGAAGAATAGACATTTTGGCTCACACTTGTGTAATGACGTATTGTCAGAGCGTGGGGTGTAAGACTTTGTCACATATGAGGTTCTACATTTAGTTCCACACACAGTAGCTGGATTATATTTAAGCAATAATGCACAGGAGGTTGTGGTATATTGGCCATATACCACAAACCCCCAAGGTGCCTTATTGCTATTATAAACTGGTTACCAAAGTAATTAGAGCAGTAAAAATACATGTTTTGTAATATCCGTGATATACGGTCTGATATACCATGGCTGTCAGCCAATCAGCATTCAGGGCTCGAACCACACAGTTTATAATTGCAAATAGATCACAACCTTGACCGAATTAGCTAAAAATAGTGTCATAAAAAGTCATTTCAAATGAACATAATGATGCAAATGAGAGAAAATACTTTATGGAATATTGCACTCAGGGGGTAGTTTGTTGGAGGTATTTGGGCACATATTAAAGTGACAGCTATATCTGACTGCCAGCAGGGTGCCGTTGACGGGGCTGTAAGCCATCCAAAGTGCATAATTAGCAGGATCATGTCATGTCGTATTGCCAGACAGAGATACGGTGGTAACGTCTCAGTGCAGTTTACCTACTTCAAAAGGGGATCGGTCTGCTGCTCACAGTGACAACACTCACCTTACCATGCAAGGAAGAAGCTGTCTATGTTAGCTTACCTCAGGTAGGGGCCAAGTAGTGTGCTTGGTAATATAATGTGGTCCTATCTACATGTACATTTTAGTCATTTAACAGACGCTCTTATCCAGAGCGAGTTACAGTGCTTTAATCTTAAAATAGCTAGGTGGGACAACCACATACAGTATCACAGGCATAGTAAGTACTTTTCCTCAATAAATTAGCTATCAGCAAAGTCAGCGCTAGAAGGGGGTGGGGTGGGGGAGATGGTGGTCAAGTACAAGTGTTGGTTCAGGAAAGTATATTTTTGTTGGGGGGGTGTTGAGGTGAAGAGGGGTATTATTTAAGATACTCTTTGAAGATGTAAAATATGCTAGCTTACTTTATGGTAAAGTTATGGTTAGGTAGGTTACTTTCTAGATGTAATCTGTTACAGTTACTAGTTACCTGTCCACAATTGTAATCGGTAATTTATCTTTTGGATTACCCAAACTCAGTATAATCCGATTACTTTCAGTTACTTTCGGATTACTTTCCCCTTAAGAGACATTAGAAGAATTCAATAAGCATCCATTAAACAACTTTGGTGTGTCATCATAGTGGTCTCTGACATCATAGTGGTCTCTGACATCATAGTGGTCTCTGACATCATAGTGGTCTCTGACATCATAGTGGTCTCTGACATCATAGTGGTCTCTGACATCATAGTGGTCTCTGATATCATAGTATCTGTCTTGTGGTCAGACCCACTCAGGGGGAACAAACTTAAACTTGCACTTTTTTTCAACGCTGAATTGAATGTAATTGAGAAAACATCCTTTCTGAATTCAAAAGTAAACCAATATTTTAACTGGTAAAGTAATTTATTATAGTAAAAAAAATAGTTTACTTATGGACATAAGATGGTAACTTAACAGATGCTTTCTCCCAACATAGTTAACCCATGTTCAGTATGTTCAGTGTAGGTGGCCCATGAGGGGAAGAAGTAGCCTGTTCTCTCCTACAGTAGCCTTAGTGGAGCAGACAGGATCTTTACCGTTATTAGTGTGTGTTATTGGCATTGGGAGGAGAGGCTGATGTATTGTAGTGTATCTATGTTAATTACCTCTTTTTGATTCCAATCAACTAGCGAAATATAACCACCAACAAAAAAAATATATATACATGTATAGCCTATTAAATATGGAATAAAGATATTATATTTTAAATTTTTTTTTTTTTTTTTTAAGATGCAACTAAGAGATGATTCACAATAAATATATGTAAATCATGAAAGAGAAAAGATATCGAGATATGTTTTTTAAAAAGGAAGGAAGGAAGGAAGGAAGGAAGGAAGGAAGGAAGGAAGGAAGGAAGGAAGGAAGGAAGGAAGGAAGGAAGGAAGGAAGGAAGGAAGGAAGGAAGGAAGGAAGGAAGGAAGGAAGGAAGGAAGGAAGGAAGGAAGGAAGAGAGGGGGATGGGTTGGGAGATGTGTTGGGTGCTATATACCAGACAGGCAGCAACAGCAAACATTATCATTTGCGGGTTAGCCAATTTCGGGAAGGTGAGATGCCCCGTTACCCCCCACAAGGGTCCAGGGGAGAGAGAGGAGCGGAGCAGGGATGGATGAATCAAGTTTAATAACAAAGGGCTCTAATTGTCCCCCTCCCTTCCCCTCCCCTCCCCTCGCTCCTCCACCCCCACCCCATCCCCACCACCATCAAACTCTAATTACAATCCGAGCTCTCCACACTGTCCCGCGATATTAAGTTGTTGAAGAGCGGGGGGCCGAGATCATCGATAAACACTTTACTTCTGCGGAGTGAGGGGGGAGACAGAAGAGAGAGAATGAAGAAGAAGAATAGGCGGCACCTCCCTCCTTCCTCATCATACCCCTGCCGTAACAGTGGGAACCAGCAGCACCTAAAGCCCTCCTGCGTCCATGAGAACGCCGGTGGGACGGCCCGGGAATGATTGCCGAGCAATAATCCGGAGCGTGAGCTCCCGGGCCCCATCGAGGCCCCCCAGGGGCCCGCCAAGCGTTGGTGCGTCTGAGAGGGAAAGGTGAACACGGTCACTCTAATTACAGGCCACTCACACACACACTCACACACTCATACACACACACCACGGGCATAAGTAAAGACAGGCCAATTAGGCCGAGAGGGAGATAAGGGGAAGTTTTATTTGTATACTAATTAAGACCCTGATGAAATTCAGGGGGGGGGGGGGGTGAGGTGAGGTGGAGGAGAGGAGCGAGCAGCCGGGTAATTGTGTCTCTGAGAAAAGGTTGCTTTAGGTGCTGTTATCTGAGAAGCACAGCCTTGAGATAGTTGCCCCTAATCCCGCGTTAGAGCCCCGGTGTTGCACTGCAAGGTCTCTAATAATTTGATCCAGGCCCTTATGAAATTGCCAGGGCTTTGACAGAGGGATCATCCACAGTGTTTATTGTCTGTTTGGTTCTTGTTAGTGAGTGTGGGGGAGAGGAGAGAAAAAGAAAAGTGGGACATCACACAAAAGGTTGATTTTTTTACCTGGCGGTGTGAATGAATGGGCGGGAATCTCAAGACAACGGATGTGAACTTGTGGTTGTCTCCTATTAGTGAAATGAACCCTAAAGTTGATTAATTGAAGAGACGCTGTGTTATTAATCATAATTAGCAGCCTGCCTGTACATGTGTAATCACCTCAAAGGTGTGACCATTAAAGCACTGAGTGGTCATTGGTTTCCTCTTCACAAAGCTCTGTAATGAATATAGACAGTAGATCATGTTTAGGCTATAGTGGGAGTCAGCACTACCAATACACTAAGGGCCAGATTAAGCCTAGTCTCGACTAAAAAGCATGTTCAATAGAGAATCTCTGCTGAAACAGCTACGCTTAATATCTTTGTCCTTCAAAACCAGCTCTATGGTTAGGCCTATAATTCTCTGTTATTTGTGTTTAAAAGACAAGGAGATTCAATTGTTCTGGTGGACATG
>CM042424.1:3935255-4090255 GCA_023634145.1 Thymallus thymallus | reverse complement strand
ACCAGCCTCCAGCTCCCAAACAAGCAACCATTTCCCATGCACCAACCAAATGGCAGGGGCTCATGAGGGATAATTGTGTGTGTAAGTCTTTAACCATTGCAACTCTAAAGCCCCTCAACACTTGCCAGGCCGCCATTGTAAGTAAGAATTTGTTCCTGACTCTCCTGGTTGTATAACAAACCAAATAAAAGGACAGGGTTGGGGGGGGTCTATGAAACCACACCGACAGGGGGTAAACAGTGCAGAGTCAACCCTGGCGACCTCCACAGTGACGCCTTCACTGTGTTATTAGCCCGGGACCCTCTGGGGATGGAGGCTTTGGAGAGCTGCCCACGCTAATGCCACGACTGACAGACAGGAAAACTCCCTGGGAAGCAAAATGAGGCCTAATTAGCACAGAGACCTAGCAGTGTTAGCGGTCCCCGGCAATGTGCTCCCCTGGATAGCTAAACCCCCGGACCTTCTTCTACTTTACTCTACTACTCTCATCCATCCATCCATCCATCCATCCATCCATCCATCCATCCATCCATCCATCCATCCATCCATCCATCCATCCATCCATCCATCCATCCATCCATCCATCCATCCATCCTTCCATCCATCCATCCATCCATCCATCCATCCATCCATCCATCCATCCATCCATCCATCCATCCATCCATCCATCCATCCTCATCCATCCATCCTTCCAGTGGCGTACCACATTTTTTAAAAGCAATCTTTTATTTCTACACATATTTCCATGGAGCAGAGAGAAATCTGTGCAGTTTAAAAGCACATTTTCTGCTATTCTACACATTTCGCCATGAGGCTGAGAGAACATTGACATTTTCGTATGGGTTACATGTGGAGAGCAGGGAAGTAGGAGAGCAGGAGGCTATGGGAGCACCAGCCTCCCATCCTATCTCTGGCCCCAACGTCAAGCCTCTGTCTTGGCATTATGAGGGGGCAGAGGTGGTGGGGGTATATTGTCTAAGGGTGTCCTTTAGCAACAACCCACGCCATTTATGTCTAGAAACAAGGTACTGTAATTTAGAATGCGTTTCAGAGCAATTAAAATTTTACAGGCACAATTACTTATTTCCCAACTGGGGCAGCCACAATCAGAGAGTGTTTGTGTGTGTGTGTGTGTGTGTGTGTGTGTGTGTGTGTGTGTGTGTGTGTGTGTGTGTGTGTGTGTGTGTGTGTGTGTGTGTGTGTGTGTGTGTGTGTGTGTGTGTGTGTGTAATGGGTTTATGGCCTTGACACAGTGGCACAAACATGTGATGCCTATCGCGCAGCTCGCCGGGGCTTCTCTCAAGGCTACGGACCTGCGTTTATTAATTGTGGCTAAAGTTGATAAATAAAATCAGCCGTTTGCTCTTCATGCTAATTAGCGTTAGAGATAAAATTTATGATTTCATAAGCACATATTTCTCCAAAGACTTAGGCCGTATGCCCCCTATCCATCGGTCATATGCTGTCTTGTAAGTAATCTATCTGTAGGGAGTGGAGAGGGGCCGAGAAGGGAGCTTGGACGAACACAGGCAGTAAATACTAATAGTACTTAGTGGGTACTTTGAGACTTGGAGTGTTTCAGGCGATTTATTGAGCTAGCTGGGCTTCTAAAGGAAATATACTAGAATGAAGGGCTAACACACAAAATATGACAATCTGTAGAAAAACTCTAACACTAACATTTAAACAAGATAGCCAGCTCACAATCAACACACAGAGAAAATAATATTATGTTAGATCTAATTGAATTCTAACCATTTCCTCTTTAGTGCTTTCTCTCCCTCATGTGAGGTAGAGTACAGGTTAAGGTCTGTATGAAGCGACCCGTAGTGTTTGAGAGATTCCTCTACCCTGACAGAAGCCCTCTTCCTCGGGTAAAACTCGGTGCACCAGCTTCACTGCTTAACACAAACAATCTGTTTTTAACATCATAGCATGTCGGTGCCACCGGGCTCCTAGTCCGACTATCGATCCAAGTCACGACATCAAGGTGTAGCGTGGATGCAGGAGACTGTGAAGAGTACCATGGTGGGACCATCCTGAAAGGGAAGACAACGTCCACATCTCTAGCCTCTAGGCCATGCCCGAAGAGTGACAAGTGTTGAAACCACTTCAATGGACCTCATGGTGCCCCTAGCCCTTTCTAGTCACTGCTTCAAAGCCAAGCAGAGCCTCTGGCAGTTCCCTCTCTTACTCTCTTTCCCTCTCTCCAGTCCTTTGGGGTGGCTGGTCCTCCTCTCCTCCTCCCAGACCTGTCAATGTCAAAGCCTGAGTGAGTCCAGTCAAAGCCAGCTACCCCTCTCTCTTTCTCTCTCTCTCTCTCTCTCTCTGATGCACCAGTCTCTTCCCCTCTGCATGGCTGGCCCTATCTGACATGTGGAAAATCACAGAGATCCTAGCTCCTCGCAGAGCGAAGAAGACTTCTGAGTGCCTGCCTACTACCCTACAGCGATCAGTGTCCTGAACCTTAAAGATGACACAGAGTGCATACATCTCCCTGTACTTCAGAAACTACTTGCAGTTTGAGTTTCACACAAACAAAAATTTGAGGGGGGCAAGGGATACAAAAATGGTCTGCCTGCTACTCTGCTCGTGATGGTTTTTGACTTTCTAGGATAAATAGAGAAAGACGAAAGAAAAAGGAGCTTCACTTGCCAAAAGGGACCTTGGGTTTTGCCCTGTGGGCATGGCAGCTTTCATTTTCCTCTGCCTCCATCACTATTCCCCCCGGTTTCCGGAGATATGATTGAGTTTCACATATTGGAGTTATATCTGGCAACACGTCTTGTTTATCTGGGTGGGCTTGATAACTGTACTGGTCCGAGTCTGAGGGAGGGGTGGAGAGAGAGAAAGAGAGAGAGAGAGAGAGATGAGAGAGAGAGAGAGAGAGAGAGAGAGAGACTAGGACTCATAACTTCTCATCTCTCTGTTTGCCCAATCCAGCCACTTGTTATCTCATGCTCCAGATTGGACCCAGGGTGGACTCCCCCAGGACCCTCAGACCCCCCAGGCTAGCTGGGCCAGAGTCTGGCTTTCTCTGTCCAAGACAGGGCAGACAGGTATTTTGGGTGACATGATGGATTTTATGCACCGTTTGTTTGTTTGTTTGTGTGTTTCTTTCAATTAAAGTCCAGCCCCCAAAGTTACTCTCCTGATGTCCGCTATGGGACTTGTGGGGCGCATTACAGTTCAACCTATTGGTTTTATTAAAAAAACTCCATCCATTTTTAATAGGAGAGTCCAGGCTTTTTTTTTTTATCAATACAAACGCTATGAATTATATTCCGCTCAAGTCCCAGGACAGTAGGAGGGAGAGGAGGGGTGGGGAGTTCTTTGGCAGATGGGTGTAGGATGGAGAAGGAGAGAAAGGGAGGGGGGCTGTGGAGAGAAAGGAGGGATGATGGCGGCCCAACTCAACCCAGTAATAATTTCACCAAAGCGGATGGTGCCAAGTCTCCGAGACGTCTCTCATTGTCAAGGACTAGAGGTGTCCAGCAGACGAAGAGAAAGGAGAAAGAGAGAACGGGGGAGGGAGAAATAGCAAGAGAAGTGAGAGAGAGAGAGAGAGAGAGAGAGAGAGAGAGAGAGAGAGAGAGAGAGAGAGAGAGAGAGAGAGAGAGAATGGTAGAGCTGTGCTTGCTGGACCTGGCTGTGTTGCAGCGAAGCCTCAATTATTCATGGTGCAGTGCACATGTCAGGAGCGCCGCCAAGCACAAGCATAAGAGCAAGGCGAGCCCAAACGGCAAGCGAATCAAATAGTGCGTCCACGGGCAAACCAGGCCCACAATGCACCTGGAGCAGAGCAGCAGCACGCCTCACTATGGCCCCCCTCTCTACTGGCTACCTGAACACCGGCTGACTCTCCTGGTTCTCATCTGGAGCCAGGAGCTGCTGGCCTGTTTTATTGTTGTTGTTGTTGTTGTTGTTGTTGGGTTCCATCTGTTCATGGCTCATTTACTCTTAGACTTTCTGTATCTCCTCTGTGGTTCCACTCTCTGTGAGTGTGTGTGTCTACATTAGCTAGGGTTGGGAATGGTTCCCCAAGTGTCTGGATGGGGATCTCATCTTGTCATTGTTTTACTGTCGACCGCTGACTGACTCTGTTCTCCATTTCTTTATTTCCTGTTCCTGTTCCTTCCCCATCTACTGTCTGTAGACCATAGACCATTTTGGAAATCAGCTCAACATATCCTAGAAAAGTTTTCTTAACAATTGTTTTACCTGGGAGATAGTAGCAACCCAAAACAGAGGTGAATTTATGCTGCAAATTCACAAAAACATAATTTAAATGTACCGTGTATTCATTTCCCGTCATTTGGCCTCGCCAACCTCATTCTCTGCTAGGATACAGCACAGGGTCAGCCAGTGACGAGCTCTCTGATTAGTTCCCCCGCTGTCACTGACAGGGAGCATGGAGAGGTCACCCCGGGCCTGCCCCGGGCAGAGAGGATTCTGGGACGGCTGCCCATAGCCCTGGGTGGCCCACCGTCGCCATAGCGCCAACAGTCCATAATTCTGCCACCTCTGAGTGGAATGGAAAGTGTTCATTGGCTGGTGTTGAGCAATAGCCAAGTGTAGAAGGCTTGAGAAGTTACTGTTCGGTTAAGGGCCTGTTTTGTCAGCTAGAACAATAATACATACATGGAATTCTAACAGCTTTGAGACACATCTAGGGGCAGTCCTTTTTCACCTTCTGTCTATTCTGTTCAGATACCAGATATACAGAGACACGGTACAGATATAAGGTTCTTTCTAAGGATAATATTTGGGGGTTTTCATGCAGTAGATGTTTTTGATATAGCATTCGTTATTTTCCTCTGGGTTTTTGCACTTCCATGAGCAGTGACTTGAGAGAGAGAGAGAGAGAGGGGGGGGGGGGGGGGGGGGGGGGGGGGGGGGGGGGCAGAGCTTCTCTGTGTCGAGTAGTCCTCAGGAGGTTCGGCTCTCAACACGACTTGACAATACATCATTGGCCAATCCCCTGGCCCTCGTATTCTAAACTGTATTTTCCCCGGCCCGACACACAGACATGAAATAGGTCTTCTGATGTGGTCAAGTTAAGCAGAAGCATAGCATTATGTCCCTGGGAAGAAAAAAGAAATCACTTTTTAGAGGTGTTAGCCGTTTTACCGGTCAATGAATTTCTCTCTCTCTCTCTCTCTCTCTCTCTCTCTCTCTCTCTCTCTCTCTCTCTCTCTCTCTCTCTTTCTCTCTCTCTCTCTCTCTATCTCTGTCTCTATCTCTGTCTCTATCTCTGTCTCTATCTCTGTCTCTCTCTCTCGTCTGGGGAATCTGACCTGCAGAAAAGTAACATGTTTCTTTTGGACCTGAACTCCTCAACATCAATGTAAAAGAATTAGCAGGGTTGGGTTTGTGTTGTCCACTCTCCTCTCTCGGGGAGTTTCACTCCAATTCCCTTCTCTATTTGCTGCCGCATGCAATATTTATTACATTTTGCGGGGAGAAATAGGCTTTTGTTTTAAAGGTTAGATTGTTAGACTTTCAAGCTGCAAAATGACAGTTGACGAGACCCTGTAAGGATTCTGGTGAGCCCCTGACAACCATACGGCACAATTTGCCTTAGATATTACCTGGCTTGTGTCTATTTAAGTACAAATACTGTCCTTACACACAAGATGGAATCTTACAAACAACATCAATTGGGGACCGTGCCTGTGTGTGCAATGTCCGCAAAGTGCAACGCAGCCTACCACCAATCTGAAGCTTGACGCCATTGTTGAATCAAATAACAAGTCAAACATCTTCTGAGTGTTATTCAAGGCAGAAAAAGAAAAGATGAGTGTGTGTGTGTGTTTGTGTGTGTGGGTGTGTACAGAAGGAATAGCAGAGTGTACAGTACCCTGCTAATACCATTGCAAGCACCTCCGACATACACACACTGCTGCTGCCCCAGTTACTCCTCTCCTCGCTGCCAAAACTGATCTCTCTCTCTTTTTCTCTTTCTCTCACTCTCTCTCTCTCTCTCTCTCTCTGACAAGCCTCCAGAGAAAAGGACAGAAATCACTCCTTTTTTTCTCAGAGAAGACAGTAATAATAACTCATGAATAAGACGCTACATCAGCTGTTTTCCTTTACCCAGAGATCAGTAGCGTGCTTCCTCTTCCACCACATATTTCCCCTGGAACCAGAGGAGCTAAACTGTTTTTAATGTCCATCAGTTGTTACTTTAAATGACTGATCTCCGGATCAAGAGTGTATCAAAATAGAATGATGTCGCAACTCCCTTTATCCACTACAATCCTCTATTGCTATCATTAAAGGGCCAGTGCAGCCAAAAGTTTTTTTGCTGTGTTTTGTATCATATTGTACAACAGCTGATGAAACTAATGTAAAAGTGTGAAAAACTCTGATCAGTGTTATTCCCTGATAGTTGCTGGTTGAAAATACAATCTACAGGACCTTCTAATCAGCAGGTTTGCATGGGCGGGAGTTTGTTTCACAGTTTTATGCGAGTAAAGTCATACCGAATTAAAATAAAATCAGGACAGCTGTGATGGGAACAGGACGTTTCAGTACAACTGTAGAAATGTTGACAGATAATTTGTTTATTCAATATGCGAGAAATGGCGGTGGAAACGCCTTTATGTGCAAATATTAATATAAAAACCACCATGTCAAAGTAAACTTGGTGTCGCGATGATATGGTGAGTGATCCTCCCACTAACACTCTGAAAACCGTGCAGTTTATAATGAACTTCCCACGGTGGTGAAAGTGTACAGTGATGAGCTTGATGCTCCTTCCAATAAATATCGAGGTGTTTATTCTGGTGACATGATGATCGATGCTTGACTGCTGTACGACAAATATAAAAAAAGTTGCTCTTATCCATAATAATCTCATTGTGTAGACTAGCCTACCCGCACAGCCTTCCTGCATTGTATCTGCAAGCTGTTGGCTAGAGCTCATGTGCCAAGACCAGAGTAGGCACATTTGATATTAACGCAACAGTTTGTGAAAAAACTATCGGTAGAGTTGAAAATTTGAAGGAAACACATTGAACTTTAGAGATCTATTCGGTACATGAAAACGTAAGCGGAAAAAGTACATTTTGTGTGCACTACATCATGCACTGATTTTTATCTGCAACAAGTCAGTTTGGTGGAAACACCACTGAACCTTGATTTAGAACAACTTTGGTCACTAGCGGGGTTGATATGACCCACAGTTCAATGCAAACTGTAGTCACGTGTCAAACTCTGGTGGACACAAAGTGTCTAATGTAATCAACAGTAGCAGTCCCAACACCTTACCACCGCTACACCTGGCTATCAGCAGAGCCTTGTCTGGCAGCGAAACACTTCATTCAGCCTCATTTACTGCCTTTGAAAAAACATAGCTGATATGGCTGACTTGCTTAAACAAATGTGGTTTCTACACACAATTGAGATGTACAAACTATGGCATAAGGGGACGACGAGCGGATAAGAGGCAATCCGTCATTTTGATTAAGACATTAGTGAGCGAGCTAGGACGGACGTTGTCAAAAGTGTTTTGAAATGTACAGTGACAGAATTGAGAACATGAGCCGTTCTTACAGTATTCTCCCTGTACACCAAGTCAGAACCGTAGGATAAATAAAGGGTGCAATAAAGCAGACAGTGAAAGCTATTACAAAGCTCTTGCAACAGGCTATAGGCTACATGTGCACCACCAAGTCAAAACAGTAGGCTAAATTATGAGCAGAAAACGGTCCAAATTATTAAGGAGCTGCACAGCTTACTACACAACATACATTTAGTATGACTTTCTTAGCTACGGTATACATATCTCCTTGGCATACAGTGCATTCGGGAAAGTACTCAGACCCCTTGACTTTTTCCCAATTTTTGTTACGTTACAGCCTTTTTCTTAAATTGACTAAATCGATTTTTTTTTCTCATCAATCTACACACAATACCCCATAAAGACAAAGCAAAAACTGTTTAGCTTTTTTTGCATATTTATTAAAAATAAAATACTGAAATATCACATTTACATTCAGACCCTTTACTCAGTACTATGTTGAAGCACCTTTGGCAGCG
This sequence comes from Thymallus thymallus, assembly GCA_023634145.1. Lineage (NCBI taxonomy): Eukaryota > Metazoa > Chordata > Actinopteri > Salmoniformes > Salmonidae > Thymallus > Thymallus thymallus. Next base: position 4,082,212 of record CM042424.1, on the reverse strand, counting down.
ATTACAGCCTCAAGCCGTCTTGGATATGACACTACAAGCTTGGCACACCTATATTTGTGGAGTTTCTCCATTCTTCTCTGCAGATCCTCTCAAGCTCTGTCAGGTTGGATGAGGAGCATCACTGCACAGCTATTTTCAGGTCTCTCCAGAGATGTTCAAGTCCGGGCTCTGGCTGGGCCACAAAAGGACATTGAGACTTGTCCCAAATCCACTCCTGTGTTGTCTTGGCTGTGTGCTTAGGGTCGTTGTCCAGTTGGAAGGTGAACCTTCGCTGAGTGAACCTTCCTGACTACTCTGGAGCAAGTTTTCATCAAGGATCTCTCTGTACTTTTCTGCGTTCATCTTTCTTTCGATCCTGACTAGTCTCCCAGTCCCTGCCGCTGAAAAACATCCCCACAGCATGATGCTACCACCACCATGCTTCACCGTAGGGATGGTGCCAGGTTTCCTCCAGATGTGACGTTTGGAATTCAGGCCAAAGAGTTCAATCTTGGTTTCTCAAGGTCTGAGAGTCCTTTAGGTGCCTTTTGGCAAACTCCAAGCGGGCTGTTGTGCCTTTCACTGAGGAGTGGCTTCCACTGGAGAGACGGTTGTCCTTCTGGAAGGATCTCCCATCTCCACAGAGGAACTCCGGAGCTCTGTCAGCGTGACCATCGGGTTCTAGGTCACCTCCCTGCCCAAGGCCCTTCTCCCCCGATTGCTCAGTTTGGCCAGGTGGCCAGCTCTAGCAAGAGTCTTGGTGGTTTCAAACTTCTTCCATTTAAGAATGATGGAGGCTAATGTGGCTAATGTGTCTACTAATGTGTGATCAATGGAAACAGGATGCACCTGAGCTCAATTTCGAGTCTCATAGCAAAGGGTCTGAATACTTATATAAATAATGTATTTCTGTTTTTTATTTTTAATACATTTGCAAAAATGCTTTGTCCTTATGGGGTATTGTGTGTAGATTTTTTTTAAATACATTTTCGAAAAGGCTATAGCTTAATAAAATGTGGAAAATAATACTTTCTGAATGCACTGTATATCATTGCCATATATGCATCTGTGCCATTCACTTTGAACTGTACTGTTTACAGCAGGGTTCCCCAACTGGCGGCCAGCGGGGCGAATCTGAAGTTTTCATTTCAACACCAGGAAATCAACTTCAAGTGATTTTAATTTGGGAACTAACTATTCCCATGAATAATAGAGAGACACTTGATCATGAACAAATGTAAGCAAGGTTTGAAATTATTATATTTTATTCCAATATTAAATCTGTTCAGGCCTTCTTGCGGTTTATTTGCAGTCTACAAATTATTTGTAATTATGTTCCGGCCCCCTGACCATCCGCTCAAGAACAAATCGGCCCGCGACTGATTTTGCAGCGTGAGTGGTCTTGAGTAGATGCACTTGTTCTGAGATCAAAGCGAGAGCTGCATCTACCCATGTGTGCACATTTGATCATATTCTTTGCTAGTTAGTGAGTTATTAGCCCATTTCTAGTCAACAATGTGGGAGTGATTGCTTCCTACAAGAGCACAAAGCCATTCAGGTAAAGGCCTTTTTTTAGTCTTAAAGGGGAAGTGTTGTATTTTGAGACAGGCTTGAATAAACTAAGTAGCCAATAGGCAGAGGGTAGCATCATTTGTCTGGTTCTCTGTAATAATGGTTTGGGAATAATAATGGATAAACAGGAACATGTCAAGCCCTGTATGTTATGTGTTTTTAAGTCTCATGGAATGTAGGCCTACATTGGCTGCTACTGTCAGCTGAATGATACAACAGCTATTTCCATGTTAAAATGTTACGGGATGAATTTTCTCCATTGTTTTTGGATAGTAGGCCACTCTGATAGGCCTACATTATGTTCAAATAGCTACAGCAGCCTACTTGACCACTTAAAACTGTAACTTAAAGCAGGTCCATGTCACGGTTGCAATGAGATCCGAGGCGTAGAGCTGTGATAGAACGCCATTCCTTTCATTAGGGCACAAAAACAAAAAAACACAAGGTGAGACCGCGACCATGAACTGGTGTGCAAACAGCACAAGCACACAAACCCACACAACACACAGGTGGAAATCAATGAACATACATAGGATCCCCAGTTAGAGACAATGCAGCGCAGCTGCCTCTGATTGGGGACCAAACTCTAACTAAACATAGAGTTCACTAGAACTCTCTAGTCGGGATAGCAGGCCCTACCATAGAGGTGCCCAGAGACATCTCCGGACACTAATCCTGACAGTTCAGCCTGATTTTTCACAGTAAACGCTGGAAGTTGCACAGAATTTTCACAATTTGCACTCAGCAGACCTGCAATTTGCTCAGTGCAGGAGTGGCGCAGGAGCAGCCGCCGCTAGGCTAATTAGCATGGGCTCACTGCTCCACCAGGCTACAGTTAATTACACACCCGGTGTGGTGGCATTGGCTCTGTGTACACACACACACACACACACACACACATATATATAGACATACCCACACACCCACCCCTGCAAGAGAAGAAAACAAATATACACCCACCTAGAAAACACACACACACACTAATGCACTCCTCCACACTGGCCTGTTGTGTGGACAATACAAAGCCAGCGCATCGGTGGTCTGCCCTGAGATGGCTCCAGTGACTGCTTCATCAGCATCCCATCATTTATGTTCTGTTAATTAGGTCCCTGTGGCTGGGGCCTGGCTGCTAGCGGTGACTTCATGCTCACACCAAGGGAGGTGTGTGTGTGTGACAGAGAGAGATAGAGAGAAAGAGAGGGGAAAAGAGATAGAAAGAGTAAGATAGAGAAAGAGGCTCCTCGCAGACATCAGTCGCATTAACATACCCTCAGCAATGGCATCAAACTGAGATATAGACAAGTCATAATTAATGCTGGTGAATTATTAATGGGGCAGGGGTCCTCACTCTGTGTGTGTGTGTGTGTGTGTCCATGCTTGTCAATGTGTCAGCACCTCCTCAGTGCTTCATTTGTTGCAGGACAAGTCTCTTTGTTGCAGGACAAGGCTCTTTTCACACACACACACACACACACACACACACACACACACACACACACACACACACACACACACACACACACACCTTTGCTGATGAGGACGAATGTCATCTCCTGGAACCGGGGTATAACGCTCAGCTGCAGCTGCCGGAGCCCCAGCTCCGCTCCACCGCGTCCCTACCTGGCTCATTAGCCATAGTCAGTGTCAGAGGTCAACACTGCACCGTGGAGCCCAGTGGAGCTTGGTGGAGCAGGGGCCACAGACACACAGCTACCCCAGCAGGAGCAGCAGGATCAGGGGCTGAGTTATTAAGACACTGCCTGCTGCCAGAGGCTGGTACAGGTCAACATCACACAGGTCTGGGAGGACTGGAGGAGGTCCTGGGAGAGATGTAGACACACATACACACATACACACCTCAGATGTACACACACACACACACACACACACACACACACACACAGACGTACACACATACACTTAGCGCTCACACACATAGACTTACACAGTAGCTGAACAGTACGTGATCTTAAAGATATTCTGTGTGTGGGATTCAATGCAGAATACTGACCCAGGCTACGTTGACACATATTACAGTACATAGTCACACTATACAAAATATACACTGTGTAAGAAATTCTTCTTCTTGTGTGGTCTGTTCAGTTTTATAGCCTTGATTTATGATGCTATTCCACAAGGGAATTCAGGCTTTAAGTCAAATCAAAATGGGATAGGCCACTAGAAATGTATAGAGTTGATTTTATTTATTGATATGGCAAGAAATACATTGTAACATAACATATCCGCACATTTTGCATTGACATTTTAGGGATTTGACCCAGTCAAAACCCGATTCAGAACCTAACTGAAACATTCCTAATTGAGGAAATATCTAAACCAATACAGCATGAGACAAAGCTAAACAGTTTTGTTATGGTTCTGTATTCTAGTGGCATATAGGTCAGGCATTCTGGAAAGATGGGACAATCTATACTTTTTCAAAAAAATGTTTTCTGAATATTAACAACATCTGAAATGTATATTTTGATAGACCAAAGTACCAGCAATCACACCATGTAAAGTAACAACCTAATTCTTAAATGTTTTCATTGAATGTGACTAACTGGATTTATGTCAACTCCTTCTTGTCCAACAAGTGTTTAAAGGAATTGATTGTTTAATTCTAACATTAGAGTATTAAAGTATGTGATACAAATCTCCAAATGTATTTTTGTTTTATTTTAAATATTTTATAAAATGCTCCAGGGCTAATTTTGTTAGCATTTAGTTTTTCTAGGTTCAGAACATAAAACAAGATGTATAAAGCGAACATTATCCCTTAAATTGTCAGGCTCTGGCCATAGAGAAGCCTATTTTCTTCTCTATGTAACCATGGTCAGAGTCTGACAGTTCTATTCTTTCTGTTTCTGGTGGTGGTTTGTGTGGGATCCCTAACTAGAGGCAGCTGTAGCGCATCGTCTCTAATTAGGGATCCTACATAGGTTTGTAGATTTTCACACTGGGGTTGTGGGTCGTTGTCGTTATATGTCGCAGTCGCGGTGAAGGTATGTGTGCTATTGTGTTACGTCCGTTCATTTCGTGTTTGTTTTGTAAACGTGACGTTTCGTACATCGTGTGTTTGTTTGTTCTGTAGTTCGTCATTCGTTTTGTATAGATACATCCTAATATTATTGGGGTTTCAAGTTTTATTTTACTCCTTGAAAAGTCATTTGATCCCTCAGATACTGCTTTTACGCCAGACTGTGATGCAGTTAAAATAAAATACAAATGTTTTTATATTCTGCAGAGTCAATTATTTATGTATCTGTGGTGTTGAGGGAATATAAACACACACACACACACACACACACACACACACACACCACAGAGGTACTGCTGACAAGTAGCAGGTTGCTCTCTCTCCTTTTTACACAAACATACAGAAAGCAATAATAACTCCCCTAGACATTTAAATTGCTAATCACAGTATAGCTTTAACATCACACATACAATTAATAATTTAGAAGTATGTCCAGCCGGTATAATTATAGATTTTTTTGGCTAAAATGTTAACATTTTTTCTCAATCTGTCCAACATTGAACATTTGATTACCGTGCTCATTATTTAAACCCAGATCAAGGACAGGAGGAAGAGAAGGGGGTACCCTGGGTGGCTGTAGGATGGGGGTGAGAAGGAGAGAAGGGGGTACCCTGGGTGGCTGAAGTATGGGGTTGTGAGGGGTGTAGATGGGGTTGCCCTGGGTGGTCGTGGGATGGGGGTGAGAGGAAGAGAAGGGGGTACCTTGGGTGGCTATAGTATGAGGGTGAGAAGGAGAGAAGGGGGTACCCTGGGTGGCTGAAGTATGGGGGTGAGAAGGAGAAAAGGGGGTACCCTGGGTGGTCGTAGGATGGGGGTGTGAGGGGTGTAGAAGGGGGTACCCTGGGTGGCCGTAGGATGGGGGTGTGAGGGGTGTAGAAGGGGGTACCCTGGGTGGCTGAAGTATGGGGGTGAGAAGGAGAGAAGGGGGTACCCTGGGTGGCCGTAGGATGGGGGTGTGAGGGGTGTAGAAGGGGGTACCCTGGGTGGTCGTAGGATGGGGGTGTGAGGGGTGTAGAAGGGGGTACCCTGGGTGGCCGTAGGATGGGGGTGTGAGGGGTGTAGAAGGGGGTACCCTGGGAGGCAAAATGTACTTTATCCACAAAATCAACAAGGAGAAGAAGAACCAAATCAACAAGAAGAATAACCAAATCAAGAAGGAGAATGTAAATGTTTGCTCTGAGTGAGAGAAAGAAAGACGTGTTTAAATCTACATTTATTCAGAGACCGGGCTGAGATCAAACAGCATTGATCGGCTCTTCCCTCAACCCCCCACCCCCCCTCTCTGTGAGTATGGACCTTCTGCATGGGCCATCACCATGGTGATTCTGACCCGCTGTCACCTCTCTGACGGCCTTGGGCAGATATTGTGTTGGGAGTGGAGGGTAAGAACACACACATACAAACACCCACCCACACACACAGTCACACACACACTCACTTCTCTACGGGGACCTCTTGTCTTACCAGCGGGGACAAATTGAGTTCCCTTGACCCAGTCCGACCACAAAACAAGTTTCTAATCAAGACAAGGACTGGCCAAAGGATTCCTGCCAAACCCCATGCTACATTTCCCCAGTGTCCCTCATAGACCCTCACTGCATTGACCCAATAGGAAATCAGATTAACTCACTCCAGCCTATCAAGTGTAATTAGTCCATTTTCCGATATTGCTTAATTGCAAGGCCCGGCCTTTTTACAAAATGGGCCTGTCAGAACCCCTCCGAGATGATCAAATATTTACAAGGGTATTCAAAAGGTAGGACGCAGCCCTAAATTAAAATTGGCATCCTGTCTCCTGGTAAGGAATAACAGACTGATTGTGGAATGCTGACCGAGCCAGACAATCTGATGGTGATGGTCAAGAACAGCCTTCTACTCTCCAGACCACAACCAGTAAAACGGGCCGGGTCATATTAAATAAGCGGGAAAAGGATGAATATGATTGGATAAGCCACTTGTGAGTTATTCGTTCTGACCAATCAGAATCATACAATGCTTGGCCAGCACTTGGACAACAGATCTCCAAAATAATCTATAATGGCCAATAATGCATAGGTGATCATTTCATCATTCATCAATGAGTGAAGGGTGTCATTAGGACTTGAGTTGTGCTGCAGAGCAGACTCTGAAGCAACCCCTCGTTGAGTGGAGACAGCTGGAATGGGCATAGGAAGTGGATCGATAAGACCTGGGGCAGATACCAACTCTAAACTATGGTCCAAATCAAATCAATCAAATCAAATCAAATGTTATTTGTCACATGCGGCGAATACAACAGGTGTAGACCTTACGGTGAAATGCTTACTTACAAGCCCTTAACCAACAATGCAGTTCAAGGAATAGAGTTAAGAAAATATTTACTATATAAACTAAAGTAAAAAATGTTATAAAAAGTAACACAATAAAATAACAATGTAAATAGTCTCGGTGACCATTTGATTCATTTTGATTAATTGTTCAGCAGTCTTATGGCTTGGGGTTAGAAGCAGTTAAGGAGCCTTTTGTACCTAGACATGGCGCTCCGGTACCGCTTGTTGTGCGGTAGCAGAGAGAACAGTCTATGACTAGGGTGAATGGCCAATACACTACAATTCTGCCTCACTATCGATTACAGATTTGACTCTTGTATTGAACCAATTTGTTCAATTGAAATGTGGCAGATGATTCCTCTGGATACTGTAGATCAGCGTTTCCCAAACGATTCAACTAGATCAGCGTTTCCCAAACGATTCATCTGGATACTGTATGCCAAACCTGTAAGCAGTGACTGATGTGGATGTATCCAGGCTGGCCTTAGCTATTTCCGAGTAAATCTTTTTTTACATTTCCTGTAATTCTCTCCATTTTGCCATGAGGCATAGAGAAAATGTTGTGGTTTTAAAGCAAATTGGGGGGGTGGGGGCCCGCTAGCGGCTTGGGGCTCTAAGCGACCCCTCCAGGGCCGGCCCTGGATGTATCTGAGTATATCCTTATTCTGATGTAGGTTTAACATGCCAACCAACTAATTGATTATGATTCAATATTTTATGAATTAATTGCTTTGACATTAACATGATAACAGTTTCATAATAACAGAAGAATTCTGTGTCAATAACGATAATAATAATAAATGCTATTTAGCAGACGCTTTTATCCAAAGCAACTTACAGTCGTGCATGAATACATTTTACATATGGGTATCAAACCCACATTCCTAGCATTGCAAACGCCATGCTCTACCAACTGAGCCGTACAGGATCACTATATTTGGAGTGAACATGGCTGGTTTGGTACAGACCAAGGAGAATCAAGTGCAGACAGAGAGTAGTTATCTAATTCAAGCTTAAGCTCCTCCTGTGGCCAGCCCAGAATGAGAACATGCACTATAATATGTCCTCTCTGCTTCCGCCCAGTCCAGTTCAGCCAGGACAGATCCATCTCTGACCCATCTGTCCTGTGATTGGATGGGCTGGTCTAGATGTAGGTGACTGGTGGGTGGCCCGGTATGACCCAGTCCCAGGGTCATCCGGTCACTGTCCTTACGAGGGTGCCCCGCCACGGGTCACCTGGCCCCGCCTCTATTCCTCGTTATTTATCTCCTCTTCCTGTCATCTCTCTCTCCTTCCTCATCCCTCATTCCCTCTCCTCCTCTTCTCTCCGCTGTGTCTGGCACTCGTCCTCCACTCTCCACTCCCTGGAACTAGAGCCAAGCGCCAGCTCCCCGGGCCAATGCCTGCTGAGTCGACCCCTCCACGCCACCCCATCCAGCCCCCCTCCGGTAGCCCCACTACACCCATCCCCCGCCCCGTAGGGTCATGTGACTACCTAACGATGGTGATGGTTATGGCAGATCCAGAGCTGTGTGCTCTCGATGTATAAAGTTAAGTCCAGTATTTCCTCCGGCCCAGTCGGGGGGATGGGTTGCGGTCTCCTCTCCGTGGCCCAGCAGTGGGGGTAATTATTTCCCCAGGTTGGTTGGGTCTGAACTGGTCACCTTGCCCCCGCAGGCTCCCCTAGGAGTGTCCAGGACAAGGCCCCTTTCTATTTCTACACTAGGAAAGTAAGCAGGAGGCAGCCGGAAAGACTGAAGGCCCCTCTTTTGGCCGGTGATAAATTGGTTTGCCTCGCAGGCTGGAGGTAGGGGGAGGGAGGGAGGGGGGTAGAATGACACGCAGAGGACATGAAGGGGAGGAAGAACATGAAGAAGAAGAAGAAGAGGAAGAAGAAGAAGAAGACGAATAAGAAGAAGAACTAGAAGAAGAAGAAGAAGAACTAGAAGAAGAAGAAGAAAAAGAAGAAGAACTAGAAGAAGAAGAAGAAGAAGAAGAAGAAGAAGAAGAAGACGAAGACGAAGAAGAAGAAGAAGAAGAAGAAGAAGAAGAAGAAGAAGAAGAAGAAGAAGAAGAAGAAGAAGAAGAAGAAGAAGAAGTCCCAAACAACAGTAAAGGAGGTGAGTAAATCACCAGCAGATAAACATATCTAGTTCAAAGAGAGACACTTCCATCTGCAATGTCTGTCCATTCTGGACCGTTAAATCCGAACAGTATTCTGGGGTTGTATTAGCAAGAGACCACTGGTCCGCACATCAAGGACAGGCTCCAAAGTGCGAACAAGTGGTGGGCATTAACATCAATTGAAAGCGCGGTAATGACAGGAAAATAATTGGTATCATCTTCACTAGAGTTCCGGTTAAGGTGGAGGGACCCTTCAAAGTTCATTTTTGGCGGTTTTGGACCTTGCAATTACTTTGCAGCGCTCACAAGCAGTTTAAAGTGACACAGCAGTGTAAAAAAAAATGGGGGAAGAAACGAGGGAGCGAAAAAATGTAATTAGCGAAAGGGTTTCATGTGAGCCGCTCTTTGATTTATAATTCAGTAGCACAGCACTCCTGCTAACCCAAGGCTAATGCTTTACTGAATTAGCTAGACCTGCATGCGACTGGGAGAGGCTGGGAGAGGAGAGGGGCCAGCCAACTCAACATGGTGGGTAATTTGTGCTCTGTTTAAGGTGGGTTTAAAGAGGGCGAGAGACGTGAGGTCCATACCTGGCCCAGTCTCTCAACCATCCACCTGGCGGGCATCAGATCACAGGAAGAGGAGGGTCAGGGAGGTCTGGAAGACAGGAGGATAGAAGGGTCTCTCTCTCTGATATCTAGCCAGATGAAAGGGATGAAGGGATGGGTAGGCAGGGACTGAGAGACCCCCACCCCCTCCACCAAACTACAGGAAGGAAGAGGACCTCAAACGAGGACTTCATAGGAGAACTGCAGTGACTGGACCAAACATTGAGGAGTTCATGACAACACCAATAGTTATATTCCAGTAATCGATGAACTGGAATATAGATTCACTGCGCGTACAGGACCCGCTTTATGTGACTTTTCATCTGACACTGCGTCTGTGTCATAAGAAAAAGTCGGACCATGACAAGACCAAAAATATGTAGTGTAGCTACTCCATACAGAAGCGTTTATAATCAGTTAGCTACTTTGATGAAGCTGCTGTGCTCTCTGCTCTCTGTCTACAGGAGCCTGGTTTCTACTCGACACAGTTAGGCTTTTCCTCCACTGTCGGTCTACCCCATGGGTCCAATGATTACCCCCTGATCATCTCCCTCTCTGACGCACTTATAAAGCTAATGTGCTGACTTTAGGTTTTCAACCCGCCGTGATCCCCCACAATCCCCTCTGTTCCCTCCATTTCCCGCTTTCATATTCCCGAGTGAGGATCCGCTACCGCGGCGCCGCCTTTGATCGCACACAGGCAGTCCCCGGTTAACGGTTTAAAACGTCTCAATTCCTTGACGATGTTGGGCCTCGGCAGTTCAGTTCAAGAGCGCTTCCCCATCACCGAGCCCCTGTCCAAATTCACAGCTCTTAAACAAGGAGAAGCCCCTTTCTCCCAGGCTCCCATCACCAGCACTGCTTTCAAGTTTCAAGTTCCCCTCGATAGTGTGCCGCAGATGTAAGCCCTAGATTTTGTCTCGCCCATCTTTGTCAAGCCCGTTTGCCAAATACTCAAAAGGGCCAATAAGCTAGGTCTTCATCGCTGCTCTCCAAGTAATCCTCAGCTCTGACTCTCTCAAAAATCAATGCAAAGGTTGAGAGGAGGTGAACTTGCAATTATTCACTCATTGGGGTTGGGAAGTGGTAAGATCTAAGGGATCACCCTTTTTTGTTAGTATGGGGATTGGTCTGAATGATGCAATTAACTGCCCACATATCGTTCAACATGGTACATTTGCTAACAACTTTATGTCAATAACCCATTTCAGGAAGCTAGGCATATGTCACACGTCACTATTTGAACATATATATATATATATTGTATATACTGTATGTCGAAATGCCTCTCCTGCAAAGTAGTGACATTTTGGGGCAGAAATACCTTTTTGAACTTTCATGTGCAAGCTGCACAAACAAAATGGCAGTGGTGTAAAGTACTTAAGTAAAAAGACTTTAAAGTGTATTTAAAACCAAATACCTTTAGACTTTTACTCAAGTAGTAATTTTCAGGGTGACTTTCAATTTTACTTGAGTCATTTTCTATGAAGGTATCTTTACTTTTACTCAAGTATGACAATTGGATACTTTTTCCACCACTGGAAAATGGAAATGACACAGGATGTCTTACTTAGTTAAAGGGGTTCCATTCTGCCGTGAAGCGTTCATCCATGTATACGGCTAAGAGTCTAGCTAAATTTTCAGATATGCGTTTCTAATTTTGTCAGAAAGTCGTTTTCATTGCAAGTTGAAGAGTACTATTCGCTAGCTAGCAAACGTTAGCTTGCTGCATCGCTAGCTAACATTACGTATATGATCTGTGTAATAATATTATTTGTATCTCAGAAAGCCATTTGCATTGCTAGTTATAGCCTTAATTTTAGCTAGCTAGCTAACACTGAACCTAGTTGGTTAGCTTTAGCTACCTGCAGATTCATACTAAAGCATTTAATTCATGGTGGCAAGGATGAGCTATGACAATCCATTTGTATTACTAGTAGTACTGTATGGGTTGGGATTATGGTTCATAGCTAGCTAGATGCATGTCTAAAAAAAAGACTCCACTTCGCCAGATGATTATGTGACCCATCAGGTTAGCCAGGTGTGTCTTGGGGTGAATACGGCCATCTATTGTATTTCATGAACATGTGTACATGTCTAGACAATAGTGACCCATCCACTTAGCTAGATGTGGCTGGGGGGTGGTTATAGCATTTCTTTCACATGACCCATCAATTTAGACAAGTGTGTCTGGGTAAGCATTGTCTATTAATTATAAAATATTTATACAATATTTTTATCTGGACACTTTCTATTTTTTATATTGCTGCTATGCAAGTAACCATTTCACTGTACCGTTTACACCTTCTGTATCCTGTGCATGTGACAATGAACTTAGATATTATTTGATATAGATTACCAGAGATGGTAATGTGATTAACAACAAGACCTGCACCAAAGGCAGATTAGGATATAGGCCAAGGACTATATCAAGTGTATTTTTACCTGGTGTTTTTCCTTATTGTAGGCTACTACTTTCACCACTTTTAGTCTTGAAATCTTTGGTTGTTTACTACACTACTCACCCACTCTGTTCAGCACATGGCCTCACATGTGACTCCACAAAGAGATGGGTGGAGCTAAGGCTTAAGAGGGTGTGAACATGCTGAATAGGTGTTGAGAAAGAAGATCTCTCCAGTAGGTGTACCAAAACATTCAAAGGCCATTTTCTCAAAAGTGGGGTTACAAGTTTATCAACTTTCAATGCAGAATTACTTTCCCATTGTTCCTCAACTGCAGTGTATGATATATCATTTTGTGGCTCTGAGTCTGTACATTTATCCAATGTAAAAAACACAATTTCAAATATTGCAACATATGACCGAATAGAGGGAGTCAGTCACATATATCCTTAAACATGAGCAAACCTACTCCATACACCACTGGGGTAAAAGTTCAGTAGTTGAGCTGTTGTCCTAAACTCTTATTCTTCATGACAGAGATGCGGCTATCTAAATGTATCCTGGTCAATCTATCATGGTTTAACTACTCCTCCACAGAGATGTGGCCATAGAGGTCTGTTGTGTGGGTGTGTGTATGCGCTCGTGTGTGTGTGTGTGTGTGTGTGTGTGCGCCTGTGCGTGTGCGTGTGTGTGTGTGTGTGCGATGTTTCTGGGTAAAAAAGTAGGCTAGCTCTGGGACGGCGCAGGGAACTGCCAGCCACCTTGGCTAATGTCAACCTGATCGAGGCTCAACCCAGTGGGGTGGGATGTTCCACTACAACCCTCGGCACCAGGTCTAGCGCCATAATTAATATGTTGTTGTATCAAAGTTGAAGCGTTTGCCTCCGAAATGTCCCGTGCTCCCTTTATTGAAGACCTGACCTCCAAGCAGCTGAAGGTTGCTCCGGAACTTGGCTCGCCCCCGAGCGAAAACATCTGCTCCCCTCGCAGGGCGGACCAGCGCGGCGGACCCCGCGTCTCAGCTGGCTCCTCTAGCCCAGCAAGAGAGCCCTTCCCCTGTCCTCGCGCGCTGACCCCCGCATTTATAACCCCGCCAGCAGCCCCACACATCCCCCCTAGACCCGAGCCCCCGGCCCAGCTCTGGCCCGTTCCATCACCTTACTCCTCCTCCACCCCCGCCCGCCCACATGCCAGTGTGGTCACTCCACCACTGAGAGGACTGATCCTGTCTTGTCATCCCCCAATCGCAGACTGTCGAAAGGAGAGGAGGGAGGGAGGGAGGGAGGGATGGAAGAAGGGAGGGAAGAGGAGGCATCTAACCGGCGACTGTTGGAACGCTGACAGAAGCATCTGTCATCCCCTGCCTTCACACACTCACCTGCTGTCCGAGGGCCTGACTCTCTCATTCCCTCGCTCTCTCGCGTTCTCCTCCCTCCCTCCCCATCTCGTCCCTCCCTCCCTCTCTCTCTCTCACTTTCTCGCTGCAGAGCTGATAGGAAGCTCTCCTACGCCTCCTCCAGAAAAACTCTGCCATCTCTTGTTCTTGTTTAATCTGGGATAGGTATATACATTTTTGGACTTGGGGGTAAAAAACACAAATGCCGCCACTATCCATTTACAATCCACTATCCTGCACCACTCGGTCCCAAATATTGTTTCAGGCATTTAATTAAATCCATACCTTCGGCTGACATCTCACTTAAAGTATTAAAAACACCTACTCAATCATATTACGTTTATTTGGTCCCTTTAATGTCATACTAGGTCATTTAATAGGGTTCCATAGTTCATCACCGGGTCGACAGTAACATTTCATAAAGAAATGATTGGCCCCCTGAACATGGCTGTGGTGTTAATGAAGATACTGACCTGCCTGGCGATTACTTTATCATTCACCAATGGCACCCCTGCCCACCACCCAATGAGCTGAAGATTTGCCAGCAGCGGCGAGGGGAAGGATGCCAATCCACTGGCACGACTGACACACACACACACACACACTCAAGGACACCATCGTTCACTGAACTCTGGCAAGGTGCCCTTCAGAAGGAGCCACACACAGTCCTGTAGTTCCCTAAACCCTACAAACTAAACCCTACACACACACAGTCCTGGAGTACCCTAAACCCTACACACACAGTCCTGGAGTACCCTAAACCCTACACACTACACACTACACACAGTCCTGGAGTACCCATCATGGGGCTCCTGAGAGAAAGCGGGATGGGACGTTGTGCCAACACCTCGTCTGCCAGGGTGAAGGGTAGATAGACACACTACCACCTTCCATCCCTCCCTCCCTCCCTCCCATTCCCCTTCATCCCTCCCTCCCTCTCTCCATCCTCCCCCCCCCCCCCCCACCCCCCACCTTCCTCCCTACCTCCATCTCTCCATCCCTCCCTCCATCCCCACTAGGCCTGGTGTCTGAACCCCACTGAGCTGGCTCAGGTCCAACACCAAGGTCTCTCACCCTACAGGCTGGGCAGGGGTCCTCCTCCTCCTGGTTGCTCCTCTGTGCTATTCCTGACGCCTGCTGCGGCCTGCTCTACTCTCCTCCTCTCTCTCTCTCCTCCTCCTCTCTTTCTCTCCTCCCCAATCCCCCTCTCTGGGGTGACGGGCCTGTCCTTCACATTCATCAGTACCTCCTTTACTCCAATTGTCTTTCACACACACACACACACACACACACACACACACACACACACACACACGCACACACACACACACACACACGCACACACACACACGCACACACACACGCAAACACACATGCGCGCACACACACACACACACACACACACACACAAACACACGCACACACACACACACACACACATACCACTGCTCTGTCCTGTGTTTGTGGTCACACACACCTACTGTAGGTCACCTTCATTCAGTCCTGCCTGCTGTGTTCGTTCAACAGTAGACGGTACTGGTGGTGTCAGGAGAAGCAGTTGCAGGCCTAGTATTAATGATGGGATGTCATTGTTGTTGTCGGTGCACCGGTATTCACCTTTCTAGAAGAGACCTCTGATATTTCCAACTCAGTGATGTAGTGGAAGATCAACTCAAGTAAACTAAAACCTTTTTAACTGTGCGAATAGGGTCTATCTACCCTGCACACGTAACCAAACATGTATGTTCCTGAACGAATGAGAAATTCAGAAGATGCAAAAGAGAATGTAACTAAATACTATTTTTAAAAAATGAAAGAGAAGTGAGGGAACAATACTCTGTTCCTGTAGTGGTTTGTTAGTGGGGCTAAGTACAGATCTTCACCACTAGAGGGCAATGAATAGCACGTAGTAAGGAATATGATTTCCTGTACTGGTGCAAGACTAGAATACTCCACTTGATGTCAGCATTCTGTAAGATATGAAGACATCTATAATGACCACGTTGACGTTTGACGTTGACATCCAAAGTAGCCTACAGTTTCAATATGAAGCTATTTCACACATGAGTCGGACAAGCGCTTTACCAAATACTCTTACCTGCAAAGGATTGATATGCATCAGTATGTGATAACATAGTCCAATTTTGGGGTATTAGACAAACTCAGTTTGAGGCAACTTGAGGAAAACGGAAAGAATAGTTATTCAAGTCAACCGTGATAACTGTCAAAATGATCACATGTGGACTTGGTCAACCATAATATCAACCATAATAACAGAATGCAGCATCAGTTCAAAGGAAATGCACTTGCGCAGTTCTCCTAAACGTACATCTTATAGGAGGGGTGTACCTTATCCACTTGAATTGTCTTGCATTGATTACATCTACAAATACAACTGTGTGCACATAAGAAGCACAAATAACATCACTTCAATTACTTTATTCACATAAAAAGACCAAGATGTGCATTTCAAGGACTAGAATTTGAGTGTTTAGGATTTTACCTCACCCTATTTTAGAGCTATTATGGTAGAATCCATTACCGTGTTGCGCGGGAGCAGGAAAGTTAAGCAGTCTGCTTGGCTAGCTACGAACTTTGGTAAGAATTTTTTACATGTTCTTCTAGTAAACACCGTTCAGAATGTTTGTGAAAATGACACTAACACACACACTATAGTATTCCTTTCTTGACGGTATGAATTAGTTCGTTTTGAACTGAGGTCAAAAGCTAGAAAGACAGTCCGCATGTTCATGTTGTCACCGGGAAAATACTAGAATGTCAGGAAAAGGAAACATTGTAGCTAAACGCTAGGTAGCTACATTTTGACAAGCATGACAAAGTATCTACCTGTAAACATATGTAATGCACTATTCGTGGGTCGCGGGAGATTTGGCATTTATGCATGAAACTGTATCCGTCCACCATTCGGTGTGTGTCGATGGGCTGCTAAGGGTTAGTGCCCTTGTTACACACCCACAATGTTATGCAAGAATCAGCTATGTTCTTTCTGTGAATGTAGGCTAAACTTGCATTCTGTTTGCACTGAGTAGATCTGTGTATTATTATTATTATGTGTCAACAGTGTGCCATACAGTACGTCGCAAGAAGATGGCTCAGGATTACAAACCTGGTGACCTGATCTTTGCGAAGATGAAGGGCTACCCTCACTGGCCTGCCAGGGTAAACCGATCCACAATCACACAAGACAAGTTACATCCAGTTACCATAACGACGTAGTAGAGCTGGGCGATATGGACACAAATCTATATCGTTATACATTGCCTGGAATTATGCGCTAACGGAAGATGGAACGATATATTTATAATAACATTCATGTGCACCAGTTTTTTTTTTTTTGTATTATCCTTTTAAATCCAAAATACTAGTTTGATCACCCATTAGCACAATCATTTGAAGAAATTTCCCCTCAGGGATCAATAAAGTATTATATCTATCTATCTATCTATCTATCTATCTATCTATCTATCTATCTATCTATCTATCTATCTATCTATCTATCTATCTATCTATCTATCTATCTCATTTCAAACATCACATTTCTCTAGTATAGGCTACTACTTGTCATAATGAACGATATCAGCAAATGGGTATGGTCAGTGTTGATACTTTTCGGTTTATTATCCCAGGTCTAACGTATAGTACTTTTTCTAAAATGTCATGATATTATAGAGTTGTTACTTCCATTTTAAACTTATTTTGAACACTTTTTAAAGCACACTTGTTACACAGATAATTTGTCACATAGGGCATTTACAGGATCGTGTCCCACCCTCGGGACGGTTGAGCTAACGTGCGCTAATGTGATTAGCATGACGTTGTAAGAAACAAACATTTCCCAAGACATAGACATATCTTATATGGGCAGAAAGCTTAAATTCTTGTTAATCTAACTGCACTGTTCAATTTTAAAGTAGCTATTACAGTGAGATAATACCATGCTATTGTTTGAAGAGAGTGCACAGTTATGTACTTAAATGTATCAATAAATCAATTAGGCAGACTTGATACAACATGTTGAACAGTAATGCAATGGTTCATTGGATCAGTCTAAAACTTTGCACATACACTGCTGCCGTCTAGTGGACAAAATCTAAATTGAGCCTGGAGTCCTAAGTAATATGATGGCCTTTCTCTTGCATTTCAAAGATGATGGGACAAAAAAATAGCATGTTTTTTTCTTTGTATTATCTTTTACCAGATCTAATGTGTTATATGGCTCCTACATTACATTTCCACAAACTTCAAAGTGTTTCCTTTCAAATGGTATCAAGAATATGCATATCCTTTCTACAGGCAGTTTGATTTGGGTATGTCATTTTAGGCGAAAATTGAAAAAAAGTGTCCGATCCTTAAGAGGACGGGTGTTTTGAATTGTCTGCCAATTACATGAAATGTACAGACTAGAATAATCAATTCCCTGCTCTCTCCCCTTTCTACCAGATTAATGACTACTCTGATGGAGCTGTGAAGCCGGCCAACATGAAGTTTCCCATCTTTTTCTTTGGTACCCATGAAACGTAAGAAGTTAGCTAGCTCCCTCTCTCACCCATACACTATACTATAATACAATACACCATCTATCTCAACAATACACCAGTACTTGATATTGACATTGTGTACAATATACAAACATTAGCTTGAGCACCAGAAAAGCATCTATGCATTGACTTCCCTCCTCCATTTCAGTGCATTCCTAGGCCCCAAAGATATATATCCCTACCTGCCCAATAAAGAGAAGTATGCCAAGCCTAACAAGAGAAAGGGCTTCAACGAAGGCCTGTGGGAGGTTGAGAACAACCCAAAGGTGGAGCTGAATGGAGAGAAGGTTTGTTTTGTCTCCTCTTTTTTTGTCACCATTGTCATTCTGCTCTGGTTCGTGTTCGTTAGGGCACACAACAGAAGACGTTATACCACAGGAAATGAATATGAGCGTTCAGCCTGGCCTCGGAGCCATACGAAAAGTACTTTACGTATTTCTAAGAACCTCCAATGCCTACTAATGGTGTTTGTTACTTTAAAAGCAGGGAGGTTGGTCGTGGAGGATTGGCAGGCCTAATCCGCGACCGGTTCGAGTTCGCCAGGGACAACTGTAGCATTTTAACAAATTGTATTTGTCACGTACACAGTTTTACAGCAGGTGTAAAAGGTGCAGCGAAATGCTTACTTCAATTTGGTGCCTGAAGAACATGCCCCTGGAGTTTCCTATGGAGAGGGGTGCCCTAATGGTTAAAGGGGTAATCTGCGGTTGCTACATCCATGTTTGGACTTTTAAATGAAATGATTTATACCCACTGATTCTTGAAGAATATAACTTAGAAATGCCTCATGAGCTTAGTTCAACTTTCATACCCCCTCAGAACCCAAAATATAAGCTTTAAAAATATATATTTTTAACAAAGTCAATGTAAACAAACACTGTACAGTTTCAAAATATGGTTAAAATGTATAATTTGAATATCATGGATGGTCAGTCCTTGTCTATGAATACAAGAGTGGTAATATTCTATTTCTCAAGGCCCATCCCTCAGCTGTTTACCAAAGCAAGTGATGGGTGACCCCTTTTTATTATTGTTTCAACTGCAGATTGCCCCTTTTTAAGGTTAGGGTTTGGGGTTAAAGTAGTCTGGTCCTAGGTCTGTGATTTAGGAATGTTTTAAAACATTTTGGCTACATGTTTGATTTTTCTTTCATTTAGCAAATGAGGCTGTCTGATAGCGTAATGGAGAAGGACTCTGACAGCAACCCAGAGGAAGAGGAGGATGGAGATTATGACAAGAGGAAGAAATCCAAAGTAGGCTAACCATTCTACCATTAAAAATAGAATCAATTAATTAATAGTTCATTATTTATATATGGACTGTGTTATTCACGTGCACACCAAAGAATACTGACTGACCTCACTTTCTTGACTAGCAGCATGCCATACGTAGCATTAAATGATGTGCGCTCTTGTACCAATGTGTCTGTCTGCTGTTGAATGTTGTCTCCTTTTGGTACTGTACTTTGTGTCGTAGAGGCAAATCATAGGCTGTGAATTGACAATTCATTGGGAAATGTTATATTTTTTTGGAGGGGGTTGGGGGGTATATTACTAGTATTTGACCAGATTTGTTTGTCCAAGCTGAACCCCAATTATGTGTGGAATTGTCTTGGAGCGAATGACTGAAGTCAAGGGATAGACGGGGCCCAACTTCTCTCTCTGGCTAGCTGTCAATTGGCCCAACTAAATAACTAACCTAACCCCCCCCCCATACCCTGAGCCCTGTGTTTTTGGTGTGGTTACCCAGGTGTCGGGGGCTGAGAGTGAGGAGGAGGATGGTGATGATGATGAGGAGGAGGAGGAGGAGGATGGGGGCATGCAGGTCTCTGAACAGGGACAGCCCCAGGGCAAGGATGTACGTACTATTGCATGATGGGATAGGTGACCCTCCCACCCCACTTACGGGAAAGCATGATGTGGCACCTGGTGGATTTCAATTGTATAGTTGTTGTTTTGTTCCTGTTGCTAGGCAACGGTATTACCATTGGGTTGCACAACTACGCATTGCAAAGCCGGAAGGTGATGGTTTGGCTCTGTATCCTCCCTCGGTTTCTTAGCTAGCCTGTTTTTTCTGTTGGTAACAATAGTATTTTGAGGAGTGATTTAGAACTGCCACTGAACTACATGAGAGGATAGGATAGTGGGTATGCACGGTTATCTGCTTGTAGTGAATGATGAGAAGGCAGGTGCAAAGAGAGAAGTTTTCAGTACCTGTCTCAGTAAGGTTAATATACCATGGATAGTGGTGGGATTGTGTCCTTTTTAAAAGAACCACTGTCATTCAATATGAACAGATCTGGGCTCCCACTATGGGGGGATCATGCAAATGTGTTTCGCCATTAAACATTTAAATACATCTGTTTAATTTTTTTGTGAATTAGATGTGGTGTGTTCAAAATGTAATTTGCATGACCTGAATGCATATTCCCTCCCTTTCCTTCCCACTTCTCTAAAGGTTTGATGTACTAGACTGTTTTACTGATTCAACGTTGACATGACTAGGCCTGCTTGTTGATCAGTGGCACGTGTTGCGCCCTCCCTCCTTGTGTTCTTATATCAATCTTTTAATTGGCAGGCTGAACTACAGCAATTGTTATCAGTTAAAGCAACGTATTTGTTTTATTTTTGCATGACATTCTAAGTCACTCTGGAGAAAGGTAAGTTGCTCTCTCGCACAAATGACTGATCCTTCACTTGATAGGAACTGTTCTGGGACTTGTTAACTAGACTCTTGCCTGCTGACTTGGTAGGTGTAATACAACAGTAATCCATTAGATGGGGCTGAAACACAACTTCCCCTTGTTTTATGGCAAGGACCGTTGGGAGTGAGTTATTACAATACATATGTGGGTCAAATATATTGGCACCCTTGCATGATTTATATTGCCACCTTTGTATGATTTACTATTTATTCTAAAATATTTTTTAATTGAAAAAGCTTTTGGTGTTTGCACGTGTATTTGTTTGATTTAAAACTGCACATGTCACATGGCCTGGACTAAATTATTCAAATTAATTAGTTTGGAGCCAATCATTCTTGTTTACTGTGTAACTTCTCACCTATGCTAAGTTTCATGTGCCTATAGGGGAAAACATTGTAATTGAAAAGAAAAGCAGAACTTTCTACTCTATTGCAGTGCATTGTAAAGTGTGCCAATATATTTGACTGCATGTGTGTGTATGTATGTCTATTGTTCTAGAACCCCACACCAGAGGAATCTACAGACACTCCCAAACCCAAAAGGAAAAGGAAGAAAAAGGTAGCCCTGAATGCTGATTGGCTGGCAGCCGTGGTATATCAGATACCACGGGTATGATAAAACATGCCTTTTTACTGCTCTAATTACATTGGTAACCACTTTATAATAGCAATAAGCACTCTGGGGTTTGTGGTATATTAGTCATATACCACGCCCCCTCTGGCCTTATTGCTTAATTATAACATAAATTCCCTTTATCGAGACATAATGCAGCTGATGTACAATACAACTTGTCAATCACTTTGAAACTAAACTCGGTGTCTTATGTTCCGTATCTCTTGTCAGAGTGATGTAGAGGCCGACTCGGAGAAAGAGGACGCTGCCAACAGTCCCACATCCAGCCCTCAAGGTACAGCGTCTGTCAATCAACCCTCTACCTTTCCCACTGTTGCAGGGGCGGAGAGAGAGAGTGTGGGGGTGGGGTGGGGGGGTGCAGACAGCAGACCTACCCCAGGCACTCTATTGTTTTGTCAAAGGGTAACACAACAACCACAGTAATGGAAAACAGCTTGCATAGCTCTCATATCTGTATTGGGACAGTAGTGTCCCCCTCGTTATGATAACTGATGAGGACACACAACTACTAACTATGTGACCTGTACAACAGTTGGATCCTTTGTGCTCACTGTGTATGTTCCTGTGCCCAGGTGGAGAGGGCCCCGCTCTTAAGCGGCGAGGTAGGAAGACTAAAGCTGAGAAGATGCTTCTACTCCAGCAGCAGGACCCCCAGGGCTCAGGCAGTGACATGTACGGTTGCATAATGTCTGTCTTCCCTGCTGTTATCTCCTGTAGAGGCCTCTTCAGCAGGCCTGTCCTTGTCTGACTCCTGCTTCTTGTCGTCAGGACTGGAGTCACCATTAGTCTTATCTAGAGCAAGAGACGTACAGACACATACAATAAGAGCAAATGTGCATTTACAAGAACAATGAACGTGTCTTCATTGAACAGGTGTATTTTAAGAATTTCAGATCTACACCATTTCAGTTCTATACTATTTCAGTTCTATGTGTCTAATAGAGTATCTAAATGAGACACATCCACTGATTTTAAAGGATCCACTAGTAATCCATAATTAATGGCCTGTTAAAATGCTTTGTCAGAAAACAACAACAGAGGCTCAACACTACAGTAGCTACCATTGAACCACATTGCTTTGACTTTGGGTAAAAAAAAGATAACTCCTAAAAGAAGTTTCTCTCTATTCAGGGACACTGCTGAGTCAGGGAGAAAGAGAAAGAGGACGCTGGAAGACAAGTCAAAGAGAGGAGAGGAGGAGAAGAGGCCGGACGGGAGGAGAGAGAAGGAGAACAACAAAGGGAGAGAGTCGGAGGGGAAGAAGGACCCTGATGCTAAACGGAGGAGACGGGCCAAAGAGGAGAGCTCCTCTGACTCAGAGGACCAGGAGGTGGGTGTCCCAAATGGCAGCCTAATCCCTATGTGATACACTACTTTTGACAAGGGCATATAGGGAGTAGTGCACTATACAGGTAATAGGGTGCCATTTGGTACTCGAACAAGGTGAACCACAACCAATCACCTAACCAACAGTGATTGGCTAAATTCATCACACCTGGGCTGCATCCCAAATGGCACCCTATTCCCTAGGTGCCCTTAAATAGGGATTAGGGTGCCTGGGGCTTCGGTCATAAGTAGTTGAACTAGTTATTCTAATTCAGTTACTGTTTACACTATAACAGAGTGTGCACTAATTGGGGAATAGGGTACCAGTAGTTGGTACCTTCCAAGTACCCATAGGGTTAAAGGTGTTGAACACAGCCTAGTGTATCATACAGTGATACCATGTCATGACTAACGG
This sequence comes from Thymallus thymallus, assembly GCA_023634145.1. Taxonomy (NCBI): domain Eukaryota; kingdom Metazoa; phylum Chordata; class Actinopteri; order Salmoniformes; family Salmonidae; genus Thymallus; species Thymallus thymallus. The sequence goes on along the minus strand of CM042424.1, from coordinate 4,059,145 downwards.
TGCCAGCCAAGTCTGCATGTATGTACAACCAATCAGCATCTCTTTCTCCACCCTGTTAACCAATCTAACCATCAGAAGAGCAAGGGGGCTGCAGGGGGTCGCAAGCGGCAGCAGCCCACCTCGACCGAGACGGGGGACAAAGACGATCGACGACGCAAACAAGACGAGCAGAAAGAGTAAGTCTGTCTGTCCACCTTTCTCTCTGTCTGTCTGTCCACCTATCTGTCTCCGTTTCTCTGTCCACCTTTCTGTTTGTCTCTGTCTCTCTGTCCACCTGTCTGTCCACCTGTCTGTCCACCTATCTGTCTGTCCACCTATCTGTCTGTCCACCTATCTGTCTGTCTGTCCACCTATCTGTCTGTCTGTCCACCTATCTGTCTGTCTGTCCACCTATCTGTCTGTCTGTCCACCTATCTGTCTGTCTCTCTGTCCACCTATCTGTTTGTCTCTCTGTCCACCTAACTGTCTGTCTCTCTGTCCACCTGTCTGTCTGTCTCTGTCCACCTTTCTGTCTCTGTCCACCTTTCTGTCCACCTGTCTGTCGGTCCACCTATCTGTCCCTCTGTCCACCTATCTGTCTGTGTCTGTCTGTCCACCTATCTGGTTCCCTGTTCTGTACATCAATCTCAAATGATATCTGGTTGATATGTTGATGGTATTTCCAGTGGTGCTACTCTTAAAACGACTGGCAGGTCAGTTTGGTGCTGGTTTTTGGTATGTCGTTTGCATGTGGACTTCAAATTGAAATTGACACGAGTTGATTTTGTGCGTCTAATGTTCTTCTGTGTTTCTCTCTATCAGGCAAAACCAAGACGACGGAAAGCAGGTGGATGAAAGGAAAGCTGACAAGAAGAAAGGTGCGTTTGTGTGTTGGTGTTTTCACATGGACACTGAAGATCATTGCTACTAGGCCTAACTGTCCTCTGTCGAGAAATGCTGGCTTTAATGGCTAAACCATGACTGGTTTGATCAATATTTCTGTTTCCTTCACCGCAGAGATATCCACAGAATCTAGGCTGCACAGGTTGCATGGAGAAATCAAAATCTCCCTCAAGATTGACAATCCAGTAAGTTCAAGACTGCCCTAGACCTGGACGTTGCTTTCTACAGAGCCCTCATCCCAGGGATAATCACTCATTTACTTCACACTCACTTTTTGCAGAAGGAGAAGCTTTCAAATCATTATAGGTTTTATTTATTTTTTGAGGGGGGGTTTAGTTTGACATTTGGATGTCACAAGTTGACTGAAGCCATAGTCTTGTGAGGAGTCTGGTTGAACCTCATCTTGACCTGTGATGGAGTCAGGTCTTCAGAGCAGACAAGCTTATTGAGTAAAGCATCAGGTTTTGTCTGGGTTCGCATGAGGCTGAAAGAAACATAAGCTGCTCTTTTTGATAAGACCGAGGGTGGAGTTATTACGCAATAGTATTAATTATATTTCAGGTTGAGCTTTTTGTGTGTCCGTCTATTGCAACGGGTGGCTCTGTTGCTGCTCTTAACCTTCAACCCCTTCTCAGACAACACCATATTTATGGGAGGGGAATCACCATTTTTTTATTGGTCACATGCCGAATATAACCGGCGAAGACTTTACCGTGAAATGCTTGCTGACGAGCCCATTCCCAACATTGCAGAGTTAAAAAGACAAATATTTGCTAAATAAAGGAAATGGTAACACAACATAAACAGTGAGGCTATATACAAGGAGTACCAGTGTGGACAAGGGGAACCACACTGTTACCAGATGTCTTTCTGTGTGACATATATAATATACCATTTAGCAGATGCTCTGATCCTAAGTGACTTAGTCATGTGAATACATAAACCATCAATACTTCTTAAATGGGCCAAACGGCTATATTAGTGAAAATACCAGCAGGGGTTATGGCCAATTCCAAATCTGTTGGAATTTCGGTGAACTTGCTTATGAATTTAAATGGAGTTGACCCCAGCCTTATACAAAACTTTTAGCTGGATAGAAACAGCTCGTTATAATGTAGATCAGGTGTACTCAACTCTTACCCTACAAGGTCTGGAGCCTGTTGGTTTTCAGTTATACCTCGTGTACCAGGTCTAAATCAGACCCTGATTAGAGGGGAACAATGAATGCAGTGGAACTGGCTTCCAGTTCCAGAGTTGAGTTTGAGGGGTCTCGATCTTAGTTCTTGTTAATTTTTTTTTGTCATACCTTTGCATTTTTGTTAAGTAGGCTGTTACTCTCCTGGTTAAAGAAGATCCATATTTGTGTGTGTAGGATGTGAAGAAGTGTCTGATGGCGTTGGATGAGCTGGGCATGTTGCAGGTCACCACCCAGCACCTGCAGCAACACTCTGACCTCATAGCAACACTCAAAAAGGTAATGTCGCTGTCAGAGCTGCCCACCCCGCCCCCCACAATCACGTTTACACACACGCTTTGTTCTCAATGCCTTTGTTTTGCAATGGTAGTCTTTCCACACAGCTGCTGTGTCTTGAGTTAATGTTGAAGTGTGAATGTCCCTGAATGCATGTGCTGACCCTGACTTCTGGGGTTTATGGTTGAGGGTAGAGCTTCCCCTACATGGACTCACACCTGCTACCACTAGACCCTCACCTTCTACTTAGGTCATCACATTATAAGAGTACATAAGAACGTCTGCTACTTGTGCTACTTAAGTGTGTGTGTGTGTGTTTATGTGCATGTTTACTTTTATACCCCATGTACATACTGTACTTTGTTGCCAGATCTGTAGGTTTAATAAGTTAAATTCTATTGATAAAATAATATATGCCCTTTAGCAGGCGCTTTTTATCTAAAGCTACTTATCGAACCCACTATCCTGGCGTTGCAAGCTCCACGCTCTACCACCTGAGCTACGGAGGACCACCTGTATTTACTGTATGCTCTCCATGGGTGGCCAGATCCGGAGGTTCAAGGCCAGCCAGGACATCATGGACAAGTCCACCATGCTGTACAACAAGTTTAAGAGCATGTTCCTGCTGGGGGAGGGGGACCAGCTGCTCAGCCAGGTGCTCAACAAGTCCATAGCAGAGCAGAAGCAGCAGGAGGAGGCCAGGAAGGGAGCCCAGAAGAAGGCAGAGCGGGCCAGGGAGAACAACACAGGTACTGGGAGGAGAGTGGCTGGGGCTCTGTTCCTATAGCCACACTGGCAAACTGCACACTGGCAAACTGCACACTAGTGAACTTAGTAAACCCAAGAGAGATGCTTTGAAGAAAGTCGAGCAGGTCAGGGAGAACAACACAACACTGGGACTGGGGGAATGGGACTGGGGGAATGGGACTGGGGGAATGGGACTGGGGGAATGGGATTGGGGAAGTGGGACTAATGCAGTTTTAGATCAGTGGGCTAATGCAGTTTTGAGTCATGCGGAACACCTTGGTTTGATACCTGATCAGTCACAATAGCTGGATTTAGAAGTTGCCCAAAAGCACTGGTCTCAGATCAGATTAGCCTACCGAATCCTTCAGAAAGATGAAGAAATATTCCCCAGTATCTGTGGTTCCTCCTTGGGAATCTGGTAGATCTAGATGTGATGAGCGTCAACTCATCAAACATTCCAGATTGATGGCTCTGTCTTTCTCAGTGTTCTGCCATGCTCGCCGTTTGGCCTATGGAATATCCTGTGCATTTATGTCCGTAGGACTAATTGTTTGGGAGAAACTCTTCAGCAGCCAGTATAGAGGAGGAGGAGAGAAAGACCAGACCGACTCTGAGGCTTAACAGATCTCTGACTTTTTGTCCATTTTTTTTTTTTTTTTTTTTACATAATCAACTACAGTTGGAACAAAATTGTGATGAAAGGAAACACTCAGTATATGTTGTTATGAACTTATGTGATCTTGGCTCAATGCCAACTTGTGATATGCACAAATGAATCTGATTTTCGCATAAGTCAGGCGGTGATAACGTTGGTTCTAAAATTCTAGTTATGTGCCATATCGTGTTAGGATTTGACAGTATTTAAGTAAGTTATAGTGGGCGAAATCCAAACTGGAAAAACACAACTTTCTCATAAATCGTCATATGTTGTCAATGGGAGAGTCATTCGTATGAAAATTGGAGTTAACAGTGTGCATTCATCGCTGTATGAAAAGAGTGTTGTCTACTGATTATGTAGGCTTTGGGGTTCCTTTTATGACGACTTAGGCCACGTACATAGACTAAAGCCTTGTTCACACTGCAGGCCTTAATGCTCAGATCGGTTTTGTTTTTCCAAATCTGTTTTGGAATACTGACTGTCCAAACAGCAAAGTACAAGTGACCAGATCCGATCGGATTTGTGTGTGTTCAGACAGCAGTCATTTGCTGACATGGCTATGCTAGTTGTCATAGTAACAATGAGTGTGTTGATTGGTGGTGATGCTCATTAAATGTTTCCTATCACTCCAGAAGTGTAGCAAGCTAAGGTTGACGACAATGCCTGCCATGGACATTTTCCCAGTTGCTTTGAATGTTCCAAATCATAGTGTTAGAACTGGGGTTGTGGAGGTCATGACATTTTGTCAGCTGGTTATTGTCATGCAAAAGCCTGCCGGTCTCACGGTAATTGACCTTTTAATTAACAAACACTTTTAGCATCTCCATGCCTCCACACATACAAGCCATTGATGTTATCTGCCCATGTTAAATGGTTATGCTCCATGCCATAGGCTGTAGGCTTGTTCATTTAGCTTACAAGATATAAGTGCCGTCACACTATTTTATTTTATAGTATGAAGAATAGAGTTTAAGTTAGCTGAATAAAATAGAAAGGATATTTTTCTCCTTCTGGAGCGAGTGCGCATATGAAGTGGCTATGTTGAGCATAAAAGTGAACACTTGAAACAGGTCCTATATGCTAGGTTTAGAGTTACTTAGGAACTTTAGTTGTGAATGATACAAACCTTAATGTCTTACAAATCAAAACGTGTATGGGCTGCATGGTGTGACTAGAAAGTTGCAGAAAAAAGCCTGCACTCTGTTCTATGCCCGCAGGCTGCACAGCTGTTTTCTCATCAGATGATTAATATTTTCACCCATCAGACTACTCACAATTGAATCTCGTCTTTACTAATTTGTAACATTAGTTTAGATTTAGAACAGAGGCGGGGTCAAAAAGACATGTTGTCTGTATGCAATGGAATAGCGAATGGAGGCAGAGCTTTCCCGCCAGCCCGTTATGTAGGCTACTTCAGGTTTATAGCGGAGCATGTGCTTAATATGAGCAGCTGAGAAAATAAATATAAGAACCGTTATTTCAACTACTGCTTGAGGAGCACGCTCTTGCTGCCCGACAGGTAGTATTCTGCCCAAACTCTGCATGCCATGGCCTCTCCAACTCCAACTGTTCCTGCAGCTACCCAGTGCTTATGTGAAATCTGTTCAGGAACATCGAAAGTAACATCTTTTCGCAACAAAACATATTTCACTAAACTGTTGACAGCCCGTCTGCTTGCTTGAAGGAATAAAGGAGAGAGAGAGGAGATGGAAACTCTGTATAGCTAAAGGTAATGTCACACAATTAATTATGACAATTCCCTATTACTAAATCCAAATTCTAATTCACTAATTGTTGGCTAACTGGAAGTCACCCTGCACAATCAAGTAACCAACAGCATCACCTAGAGCTATACGTTCTCTCCCAGACTCATGGATAGACATTTTGGAGTGTAGCTTAAGGTAACCAGCATGCATAATAATACAGTCCACACTGAAAAGCAATTACTAGATAATTGTATAGGCTAGACCAATTATGTACCAAAGACATAAATCAGTTTGGTGTAATATGCGGTAGGCTATGTATTTTATAACGGCACAATCATAATTTTAATTCAATATTTATGGGGCGGGGGGGGGGGGGGGACTGGGCTCATATGCCTATGAATAAGCTCTAATATGCTTATGGTAGTTTTGAATTAATCATCACCTTAGAAAGCGCTGTCGCATTTCGTTGTTAGGCTTTGAAACATCCCCAACAACCATGTTTTACACAGTTCAAATTGATCATCATAGTTTTAAAAGTAACATAGGCCTACTGTTTTGATAAGCGCTTGATGTGATTTTCAATTGCAATTGAATCGATGTCAGTGGTTAGAGGGACAATAGAGCCCTGAGTACCAGGGTAGCTGCTTAGCTTTCTAGCACATTGACTCATTTGTTTGTAAGCAAATTAACAAAATAGTTAGCTGCCACATGTTCTTGTCAAAACTGTCAACAGAATAGCAGCAAGCAACAAGACATGTCAAAAAAAAAAAACACTTGAGGGGAAATAAATCTGATTTGACTGTCACATGGCCAGGGATGAGATTTTAATCTGATTTCAAATCCCATACGTAGGTGGTTTGAAATGTGACTTGAAATGTCAGATTCCTTGTGATTTCTGGATGTTCAGACTGCAGGAATAACAGATTCTAATCAGTTATGCAAAAAGATAGGATTTGGGTAATTTCAAACTGCCAATGTGAACAAGGTTAAAGAGTAAGATGCCGCTGCGACCTTACCACCATATAATGTGTTCCTATAACTTTAGTCTATGAACTGTCTGTAGGCACTATGCCCTTTTTTCTGATTGGCTCAGTAAGTATTAACGTGATCAGGAGTGTTGTGTTCTACTCGGGACCACATCCGTAACTCAGACAAGTGTCTCTATTAAACAGGCATTTCCAATGGATGGAAAATCAGATTGGTCTCTGCCTGGCCCGGGTGAAGGCATGAGCGTATCACATGTCATCCCCTCATAACTCCTCCAGATTTCAGAGTTTGGGTTAAAGTGAGCTGGAAAATTAATCATGTGTATCTAGGCAAGAGGCTAGGTGTCTGTTTGGATTATGTATGCAGGCTGAAACTCAAAGTATGTGTCTGCGTGTGCCTCTTGCTCTAGATAACAATATGAATGGTGACTCCAGTCCTGATGACAAGAAGCAGGAGTCGGACAAGGACAGGCCTGCTGAAGAGGCCTTTACAGGAGATAACAGCAGGTAAGACAGACCGATGGACTGTAGGACGGACAGACCGACATGGGCCAATAGGTTCTGGGTGTTTGGAGGTCTGTGCTTGCTCACAACAGACTTAACCAGAGCCACCAGACCTGAATGTGGATAGGCCGTTGACGAATGTCCATCTCACTCTGTTCGCTGTAACTCTTTGGGTCCGAGTTGGTTTGATGAACAAGAATTCCTAAACCAAGCATTTGATTGTCAGTTTGCATAAATGTTAACTGCGCTGTGCTAGTTGCCGTCCCATTTCATAATCCCTTTACCGGCAGTGTAGTGAAGGCCCAAGAGGAATCCACCTGATGATGAAGACATATCTAACTGACTGAACTGAAGGGGATGTTAGTGCTGCCAACCTGAACTCACTGCTCCTGAGTCCTGACTGATCTGTGCTGCCACCACCAATCAGAGGTTAACTCCTGTTGCTATGACTACATGTCCATCTCAAGTAGCACAAATCCAGGCTCTTTTCTGGTGTGCACACCCACGTCCTAAACCCTACAGAGCAGTGTCTTCCATAGGCCTATTTTAGATTTTAAAAAAATTACCATGAACGCGTCCACTGTCTTTTTTTTTTTTTTTTTTTTTTAAACTGATGGTAATAAAGTGGTTCCATAAGGAAGATATATTGTTAGTTTAGTACTTGCATATCTAACCCATCCCTGACCACACTTTGTTTAAAATATTCTACTAAGATGTGAAACATTGACAGTATCATGTTGAAGGTCATGGCAAAAATGGAGTGAGTCAATGAAGCTGTATATTGTTTTGGAATATTTTACCAGATAGTCCATTTTAGAATCTGACATCCCAAAATCTTTCAGTTCAACTCAATTATACAAGATAGATGATGTAGGAAAGACTGTACAGTCGTTATTGGTAGAGTATAGTAGTCTTTGTAGTACTTGTTAGTTTAGTAAATGTACTCAATACTGACCAATAGGTGTATATATTTTTTTAGAATGTTCTTGCACAGAATGGAAATACTACTCAAGTGTGCCAAAGTTTATTTTGCCAAGAAAGTGCTTTTTTTTTTTTTTTCCTCTCTCGCACACCCAAGTTTAAATGTTTGTCCGTTGTTTAAGTCCTCCATTTTGCTGACATTGATGTAAATAAGAGTATTTTTGTGCCTGTCTGAAAGCTTGTTTTTGCCTCCTTTTAATAAAGCAGTGGTTCAATAACATTCCTTTTGTCAGTAATTACATTAATTGATGTTTTGTAATTATTTATTTTTAGATGCGGTCAAATATAATTGGCACTCTTGCATGATTCACTAATCTTCTAAAAACAAGTTTAAATTTAAAACTTTACACAACACAGGACCTAATCGAAACTGAAATTAAGATATTTCACTTAAGTCAAAAATGGCCTAGACTAGCTTATTCAAAAATTCATTCATTCTCGTTAACTGATTAATATCTCACCTGTGGTAAGTTGCAGGTGCCTACAGGGTAAAAATAGCCATTCAACCAGTTCTGAAGAGAACAACATTCTGCTCTATTGCGCCAATATAATTGACCTTAACTGTATTTGTTCAAATGAAGTTTCATCAAAGGTACTGTAGTGTCAACTCGACAGCTATCCGGTTGCAACAAATGGCCATCGTTAGCTTAACAGATCGGTTAAGACGGTTTAAAACACTTCAATGGAATGAAGACATGCTAAAGTGCCTTTCCAAGTCGCCATCACTCAAGAACTGTCGCAGGACAAGATATCCAACTCCTTAGCCAGAGGTCCCACTGTCCATAGAAGCCTGATTTCCACTTTAATTAGTGAAACCAATACTTTGTATCATTCCTAAACTAACAAACATTCTCAATAGGAGCTATACAATTCTAGATGACTACAGCAATCACTGCAATTGTACCCCCAAAAAATGCTTTATTAACAAAAACATGGCTGTGATCATGAATCCCAATCCAACATAAGTAGAACAACTAAGTAAAGTGCTTTAACTCCAACAGAAATAATAACTTTCCTATGTGCCAGTACTGCACAGCAGTAGATTAGAGAAACGTTAGCATGTGGCCAGCTCGGTCTCAGTTGAAGGCACCAGGGTCCACATAAGGGTAGGCCAGGAAGTGTCCTAGCTTGTTTCCTTTCTTGTCGTAGTGCAGCATGTGGAAGCACCGCTCACAGAAGAGACACGGGTCATTTGGGGCAAATGGATCATTCGTAGTTAACCACCTGAAAACAAACAAAGGCCATTTTAGTATACTGACAACTTCGAAACCGTTCCAGATTAACATTTAATGGTGAATGATAAAATAATTATCTAATGTACAGTCAATTATTAGGGATGGTTTTTTGGCCAGGTCATGTAAACAGGGAAAACTCATAACCCAAGTAATGATCTTTTATTGCGGGGGACATTATGCCTACATACCTGCCGATGTAAACGTTACACACGGCGCACTTCCTGGTCAAGACCCTGTGTTTGTGGGTAAGGAGAGGGTACAGCTTCCTATCCAGGCAGTCATCCTTATGAGCTAGTCTGGAAACATTGGGCAGGGATAAAAATAATACATTAATACCATGTCCACACTAATGAGCCTGGCCAAACCAAGCTGTACGGAGCTAGCCTTGTTACGTATCCATCATAGTTACTGGAACCTTTCACCTTTCGTGTGGAATGGTCTCCAATGCACTTTAAAACAGGACGAATTGGTGCCTCTAGTGCAGGGGTGTCAAACTCATTCCCTGGAGGGCCTAGTGTCTGCTGTTTTCATTTTTTTCCTTTCAGTTAAGACCTAGACAACCAGGTGAGGGGAGTTCCTTACTAATCAGTGACCTTAATTCATCAAAGTACAAGGGAGGAGCGAAAACACGTTGACACTCGGTTCTCCGTGGAATGAGTTTGACCCCAGTGCTGTAGCCCTAGGGCACAGTTTCTCAAACTCTGTCCTCTGGACCCCAAGGTTTGCACTTTCAGTTTTTTGCCGTAACGCTGATTCAATCATCAAAGCGTGATGATTAGTTAATTATTTGAATCAACTGTGTAGTTAGGGCAAAAAACTAAAACAAAAACAGGGCTCATCTGGAAAAGAGACCTTGGTCTCAGCATTGACTCCCTGACAAAATAAAGGTTAAAGAAAATAAATGTAACTGCTGAAAAGGTCAAAGTGATTGAAAAATATCTGCGCTAACAGAGTTTGGGAACTGTTCAACTGGCAGCACTGAGACTGAGGCCTTCTTGAAAACGTCACACTGCTATGCAACAAAAACAGCCTTCTTGCACAGATACACTGCCTGCAGCAAAGGAAACCAGTCCGAAGAATGCTAAAAGACAAATCAAATTAGTCTCAGGACAATGAAAGGCTGACCTACAATACAGATACATTGGAAAGCCTCTAGGCTCTTCATCATGTGAGTGAATTGATCAAAGAAGTGATCCTATTCATCTAGAAAGCTTATCAGAAATCCAGCCTTCTTCCCAGTATTGACTATTGACACACAGTAGTGATATGAGAAAGGTGACCGGATTTCTGACACACTGATTTTACAGATACAGAGAGTTTCAAAAGTATTGGGACAGTGACACTATGTTGTTTTGGCTCTGTAGATAGCACTTTGGATTTGAAATGATACAATGACTGATGTTAAAGTGTAGATTTGTCTGGCTTTCATTTGAGCGTATCTTCATCCATATCGGGTGAACTGTTTAGAAATAAACTTTTTGTACATTCAGTGCATTCGGAAAGTAATCAGACCCCTTGACGTCATCCAGAAAAGTTTGATCGGGTTCATTCAGACTTGTCCCGAAGCCACTCCTGTGTGCTTAGGGCCGTTGTCCTGTTGGAAGGTGACCCTTCGCCCCAATCTGAGGTCCGGAGCGCTCTGGAGAAGGTTTTCATCAAGGATCTCCCAGTCTCTGCTGCTGAAAAACATTCCCACAGCCTGATGCTGCCACCACCATGCTTCACTGTAGGGATGGTGCCAGGTTTCCTCCAGACGTGACACTTGGCATTCAGGCCAAAGAGTTCAATCTTGGTTTCATCAGACCAGAGAATCTTGTTTCTCATGGTCAAAGTCCTTTAGGTGCCTTTTGACAAACTCCAAGCGGGCTGTCATGTGCTGTCATCGGGTTCTTGGTTGCGATTGCGCAATTTAGCTGGGCGGCCGGCTCTAGGAAGGGTCAAGGTGGTTCCAACCTTCTTCCATTTAAGAATGATGGAGACCACTGTGTTCTTGTGGACCTTCAATGCTGCAGAAAGTGGACTCCAATCAAGGTGTAGAAACATCAAGGATGATCAATGGAAACAGGATGTACCTGAGCTCAATTTCGATTCACATAGCGAAGGGTCTGAATACTTACGTAAATAAGATTTCTGTTTATTTTTAATACATTTGCTAATGTTTCTATAAACCTGTTTTCGCTTTGTCATCCAATGTAGAATAAGGCTGTAACGTAACAAAATGTTGAAAAGCACATGTTGACAAGCTGTTGGGGAATTACTGAAAGCATCTCCGTGTACAGCTCAATAAACACTAGGCGTTTTGTTACATTTCAGTCTTCTGTGATGTGTTTAAAATGACATATTGGGACGCAAACTCAACATTGAATAAATGTACTTTTTTTTTTTTTTTAAGCCCATATCCATGTATGTGAGATGCATACTTCTGTTTCAAAGTAGATTTGTTTAAGACTACCAAGAATCACTCTTTGTGACCCTGATTTAGCCCACTGCAGTAGAGGGTTAAGGGGGTAAAAGTCTTTAAGTCATTAGTAAAATGCACATCGTTAAAGAGTACAAGTATCTTTTTTTAGGTGGTTTTTAGCCTGTCAATCATTTATTGCTTCATAAGCAGAAACATTGTGGGTGCCCAAGTCATTATAATGTGACTCTAGGGTCATAATATTGAATGCATCAAGGCGTTAAGTCAAAAGCTTGCAGATTCCGTAGCGAATTGTCAGTACCCCTGCTTTTAACCTGACACTAACCTCTCCACCCAAGCCGCAGACGCATGTGACAACATTTTTTTATTGGATTTTGATTTGACACACACATCCCAAGAACCCATTGGCTCTTGTGTAGAAAGAAAGAGGTGGGGGAGAGAGAGAGAAAAAGAGGGGGAAACGGGGAGAGAGACAGCGAGAGAGAGATTTCATTAAAAATCTAGTCAAAATCTTTAGTATAGAAATGTAAGCATTATTAAACTATGCCACTATTGTTTATTACTAAACCTTTATATAGATCATACATATTACACAATACTAAATATATATACATATATACACACATACACATATTTACAGTGGGGAGAACAAGTATTTGATACTGTCGATTTTGCAGGTTTTCCTACTTACAAAGCATGTAGAGGTCTGTAATTTTTATCATAGGTACACTTCAACTGTGAGAGACGGAATCTAAAACAAAAATCCAGAAAAACACATTGTATGATTTTTAAATAATTAATTAGCATTTTATTGCATGACATAAGTATTTGATCACCTACCAACCAGTAAGAATTCCGGCTCTCACAGACCTGTTAGTTTTTCTTTAAGAAACCCTCCTGTTCTCCACTCATTACCTGTATTAACTGCACCTGATTGAACTCGTTACCTGTATAAAAGACACCTGTCCACACACTCAATCAAACAGACTCCAACCTCTCCACAATGGCCAAGACCAGAGAGCTGTGTAAGGACATCAGGGATAAAATTGTAGACCTGCACAAGGCTGGGATGGGCTACAGGACAATAGGCAAGCAGCTTGGTGAGAAGGCAACAACTGTTGGCACAATTATTAGAAAATGGAAGAAGTTCAAGATGACGGTCAATCTCCCTCGGTCTGGGGCACCTTGCAAGATCTCACCTCGTGGGGCATCAATGATCATGAGGAAGGTGAGGGATCAGCCAGAACTACAGGGCAGGACCTGGTCAGTGACCTGAAGAGAGCTGGGACCACAGTCTCAAAGAAAACCATTAGTAACACACTACGCCATCATGGATTAAAATCCTGCAGCGCACGCAAGGTCCCCCTGCTCAAGCCAGCGCATGTCCAGACCCGTCTGAAGTGTGCCAATGACCATCTGGATGATCCAGAGGAGGAATGGGAGAAGGTCATGTGGTCTGATGAGACAAAAATAGAGCTTTTTGGTCTAAACTCCACTCGCCGTGTTTGGAGGAAGAAGGATGAGTACAACCCCAAGAACACCATCCCAACCGTGAAGCATGGAGTTGGAAACATCATTCTTTGGGGATGCTTTTCTGCGAAGGGGACAGGACGACTGCACCGTATTGAGGGGAGGATGGATGGGGCCATGTATCGCGAGATGTTGTTTTCTTTTCTTAAAAAAGACAGTTCTTTAGACAATAGCCAAATGAGCATGTCCATCTTTGGCCTGGGGCTGACTGTAACCGAACACCATCCCCACTTGCCCTGTACCCCTTGTACAAGGTATAAATAACCCTTTGAGCTACCCCTTGTTCAAGGTATAAATAACCCTTTGAGCTAACACACTACTAAGGTATAGACCTTCACTCTACAGGCCGGGTAATCAAACATAACCCCATTAGACATAACCACTTGATCTCCCAGCACCTTTATGGGTGCTCTTTGGGTTCTGTACAAATTTTGAAAACTATTTATTTGGAGCATCATATAGTGCAGATTTATCTATGTTGTAGCCTGGGTCCTACTTGTTACAGTCATCACGTGCATGTCAGTACGTAACATCTCCATGTTCTCTGTGGTTTCTCTCTCGAGGTGTCCTCTCACTCGTTGTGTTCACAGTACAAGCCTAAGACTTACTTATACTCAGGCAGAATTACCCTGAAATGACTTTTTCCTCTTCATTCTACAAGGGGTTAAAAGCCCACTTCACAGCAATTCCACTAGTTCACTACAAAACTTCCCAACTGTTTGAACTGTTCAAAAGTTCAAGCCTCCCAGGAAAGTACTTTTTACTTTAAAACACATTTCTTTAAGTTCAACAAGTTCACTACACATCACCTTGAGAGGATGTCACTAAGAGATCCACAAGTTCAAACACATTTTTAACTTCAAAGAAATCCGGAGGTCAACGAGAGGTCAACCAAAAGGACACAGCAAAACACATCAATCACTTTTATTGCAAAATTAAAAATATAAAATGTTCCTACATTAATGTAGATGCTAGCTCTTATTTACAATAAAGGTGACTTCAAAATTACACAATACATTATTTACCATAAACATTTATTTCTAAACCCAATATGGATTAAAAAAAATACCCTCAAATTAAAGCTGAGTCTGCACTTTAACCTCATGGTTGTATCATTTCTAATCCAAAGGTCTGGAGTACAGAGCCAAAACAACAAACGTGTCACTGTCTCACTTTTGGAGCTCACTGTAGAAGGGAACGACACACCAAGTCAAAGCTCAACATCCAGGTATCAATATGAATTACAAAATATGACCTCTGACCTGATGTCGGTGATGATGACAACGTGCTCGCAGTCTCCCTGGTGACAGAAGAGGTAGGGGTAGCCCACCTTCACCTTCAGGTCGTAGAACCTGGTGTCCTCCATCTTGGCCTTGTGGAACGTGGGGAAGCCTCTGGTCTTTGCCCAATTAATGGTGGTCCTGGAAATAGAATACAACTTTATTGTCCAATTTGAAGTACAGTAGAAAGTAGAGAGGAAGAGAAATTAACTCCAACACCCAGAAAATACACTTTGGGAAATGCTACTTAATTTACACAGAAGAAAAATATAAACGCAACATGCAACAATTTCAAAGATTTTACTGAGTTACAGTTCATATTTAAAGAGATTCATTAGGCCCTAATCTGTGGATTTCACATGACTGGGAATACAGATATACATCTGTTGGACACAGATATCTTTAAAAAATAGGTAGGGGCGTGGATCAGAAAACAAGTCAGTATCTTGTGTGACCACCATTTGCCTTATGCAGCGCAACAAATCTCCTTCATATAGGGTTGATCAGGCTGTTGATTGTGGCCTGTGGAATGTTGTCCCACTCTTCTTCAATGGCTGTGCGAAGTTGCGGGAACACGCTGTTGTACACGTTGATTCAGAGCATCCCAAACATGCTCAATGGGTAACATGTCTGGTGAGTATGCAGGCCATGGAAGAACTGGGACATTTTTAGCTTTCAGGAATTATCATGCTGAAACATGATGTGATGGCGGCGGATGAATGGCACGACAATGGGCTTGAGGATCTCATCACGGTATCTCTGTGCATTCAAATTGCCATCGATAAAAGGCAATTGTGTTCGTTGTCGGTAGCTTATGCCTGTCCATACCATAACCCCACCATGGGGCACTCTGTTCACAACGTTGACATCAGCAAACCGCTCGCCCACACGACACCATACACACCGTCTGTCAGGCACAGTTGAAACTGGGATTCTTCTCCTGCGTGCCAGCCGCCATTGCCCACTGAAGTCAGTTACGACTCCGAACTGCAGCCATTCCAAGACCCTGGTGAGGACGACGAGTACGCAGATGAGCTTCCCTGAGACTGTTTCTGACAGTTTATTCAGAGATTCTTCGGTTGTGCAAACCCAGTTCATCAGCGGCCCGGGTGACTGGTCTCAGAAGAAGCCAGATGTGGAGGTCCTGGGTGAAGAAGGAGGTGAATAAGCCGGATGTGGAGGTCCTGGGTGAAGAAGGAGGTGAATAAGCCGGATGTGGAGGTCCTGGGTGAAGAAGGAGGTGAAGAAGCCGGATGTGGAGGTCCTGGGTGAAGAAGCAGGTGAAGAAGCCGGATGTGGAGGTCCTGGGCTGGCGTGGTTAGACGTGGTTAGGCTGTTGTGAGGCTGGTTGGACATACTGCCAAATTCTCTAAAACAACGGAGGTGGCTTATGGTGGAGCATGTAGAAAGACTGTTCTTATTTCCAGTGGGTCTTGTAGTGGCCTGGTTTGACATTTTAAAGAATTGGATTGCGGCCCATTACAATCTAACATCTCTGTTGATTCCGCTGCCACATCCCCAAGGTTAACCCAGCCATAGAGTTGAGTATAGGTCATAGATAGGCAAACCGAATGCAATGTTCTGCACCTAATACCTCCCCAAATCTCCATCTCAGTAGATACCAGAGGGGATGATGGTTCAGTCAGTGCAGTAGATACCAGAGGGGATGATGGTTCAGTCAGTGCAGTAGATACCAGAGGGGATGATGGTTCAGTCAGTGCAGTAGATACCAGAGGGGATGATGGTTCAGTCAGTGCAGTAGATACCAGAGGGGATGATTGTTCAGTCAGTGCAGTAGATACCAGAGGGGATGATTGTTCAGTCAAGGTCAGTAGATACCAGAGGGGATGATGGTTCAGTCAGTGCAGTAGATAACAGAGGGGATTCTGGTTCAGTCAGGTCAGTAGATACCAGAGGGGATGATGGTTCAGTCAGTGCAGTAGATAACAGAGGGGATGATGGTTCAGTCAGTGCAGTAGATACCAGAGGGGATGATGGTTCAGTCAGGTCAGTAGATACCAGAGGGGATGATGGTTCAGTCAGGTCAGTAGATACCAGAGGGGATGATGGTTCAGTCAGTTCATTAGATACCAGAGGGGATGAATGTTCAGTCAGTACAGTAGATACCAGAAGGGATGAATGTTCAGTCAGGTCAGTAGATACCAGAGGGGATGATGGTTCAGTCAGGTCAGTAGATACCAGAGGGGATGATTGTTCAGTCAGGTCAGTAGATACCAGAGGGGAAGCTGGTTCAATCAGGTCAATAGATACCAGAGGGGATGATGGAGATTACAGTCAAAGAAAGACAGCGCGAGAAAGACACTTACTCGCTCATGTCCTGGCACTCAGGGTGACGCATGTCATTGTAGAAGACCCCTTCAAAGTAGAAGAAGGCGGATTTGAAGTGATCCTGAAACAGACAATGAAAAGGTTCACCCAACACAAACATGATGATCAAGTCCTTTTATGTAGGCTTATACTCTGAGTATGTGGCTGAGTAGCCCAAACTTAGACCTCTATTATCTCATTTATTAATATCATGAGGCCTAATCGTATTCCATAGCGAATGTGTTCACGACTCACGATCAATGACTAACTGTGTAGCAGCATGTGTTCCACGCCAGAATGTATATCCAGTCGGTAGACAGTTCCTAAAAAGTTGTCTCTTACATCACCAGGCAGTGCTCAAGAAATCTACTGATTTGGAAGTGGGATGGTAGCATCTAACTGTCTACCAACTAGGGATTTACAACGGTAGTCTAGCATTTAGAGCGTTGGGCCAGTAACCAAAATGTCGTATCCCAGAGCCGACAACGTAACAAATCTGCCAATGTGCCCTTGAGCAAGGCACTTAGCCCTAATTGCTCCGGGATCGCCGCTGATAATAGCTGACCCTGGATGACCCTGGCCGTGACCCCACTCTCCGAGGGCGTCTCAGGGGGAGTTGGGATACACATATGCGTATAATACATGAACATGTGTGAAACAGTAAAATATAAGCATCCACCTACCATTACAATAGTATGGTTTGAGTGTGAGTATATCTCTTTGTGTGCGTGTTTGTGCACGTGTCACCTTGCTGATGAAGTCCGGTGCTATGTCGGGGGTGTTGCTGAACTCTCCGAAGACCTGCAGGTCGCTGATACAGCAGATAGCGTCCCTCAGGTCCACAAGCCTATGGGACCCCAGCATCTGAAAGGTCATGTGGGGCCTCACATACTTAAACTGGAAAAGAGCAGAGGACACAATGGGTACGAAAACCTTCTACCGTGCTGATATAACGTGCGTTATAGGGAAATAATGCACGCTCTAGAATGCCAATCAGAAATGACTATTCAACAATGCCATGGTATAAATTATATTAAGAGGCAAAGATAATCCACGTCTTACAAAAGCACATCTATTGTTGTGTCTAATGATGGAGATTGTTGGAATTAGGCTGTTTAACTTTTGGTGATTCTCACAAAGAAGTGAAACAGCACGTACTCTATCAAATATGGCTGGGTAGATAACGTTGATGCTCAAAATTATCTCCCCTTCTGGCACCAAGTCAACAGGGTCCTCCGGCCTTTTACCTACCGCTAGGCTCTCCTAGAAGATTACACACACAAACACACACACACACACACAAACGAGTCAATCAAATGTCGAAAAACAGCCCCATCTTGGCTCTTCTTGGTCCTGTTCATCAGGTGCCAAACTGAAGAATACGACCCAGGGGTCTGGGTGTGTAGACTGCTGGGTGTCAGTCACGCTACAAGTCAAAGGTCACATCAACAGGTTATACTCTATGCAAGTGACGCGTTGTTTGGCCTTGAAGTTTAAAAAAAAACTTTTGTAGGGTTCTTGAATGGTATTCAACGAGGGGAAAAATGTAGCCCAATGGTCTGGTAGAAATAAATTCATCCTCAAACACAAATATAAGTTTATATATCTTAAATGATCTAATCGTGAAGCGCGTGGACGTAAAGCAGAAGGGGCGGTTACTTTCAAAGGGTATAACTCACTAGTTCGTCTTGGTAGTGGTCAACTCTGCTTATCTTATCGATCCTCAGGGTACCTTTATAGTCCTGCTTCTTCTTCCTCTGACTGGCAGAACGTAAACAAGGTAACACTTTATTTAATGCAGTGAATGACTGACTAACTGTCTGCAGAACATGGAATTGGTGCATTTATCATGTCTAAATGGTTTAGGATATAATTTCAACAGTAAAGTGGTGTAATGTTTTACATGAGTGTTTGCAGAGTGGGGTCAGGTGGCACAACGTTGGTGTCAGGGGTCTCGTCTTCTGGGTGACAGCGGAGAGTGTCAATGCTGGAGAAAAATAATAATTTCGACCATGTGAAGATTACAGAACAGATATAGGTAATTTGACAGCAAAATGTCTGAACCTATATATATATATTTTTTTAAACATTTCTGATACAACTAGTTTTGACCAAGATTCTAAAATTCGTCACAAAACTAAAACTAAAGAGAATTCTGCCCCCCCTAAATTCTAACCCTAGTCCACTAGACTCACCAAACATCTTATTACTGACAAACGATAACTAGCATATTGAGAAGTTACTGCTTGTCAACTAGACATACACAATTGCTTTCCAGCTAGCTAACTTCGTGTACCAAATAACTACCCCTTACTGTACAAACCTGCAGATAGCTTTCAGTTCATCCAACGTTTCTGGGGCGATTCCCATCTCCTTTGCAAAGTCGGCATCTTGAGTCTCTTCGTACTTTTCCTCGTAGGAATAGTCAATTGGTTTCAATTTCTCAATCCATGCGCTTCTGAATGAGCCAATGTGGAATGGTTTGGTATTTATGTCTTTATATTCAAAAACGGGAATATTTTCGTTCACGTTAGAGCCGCTGCCCGCCGCCATTTTTTCATTTAAATGACGTCAAAAATCCAAGGGAACGCTGGGCAATGCAGTGTCTCGAGAAAGGAAAATACCGGGGAAACTACAGATTGAGGGAGACCCCGTCACGTCATCTAGCGAAAGCCGGGAGGGCGGAGCGCTCATCTCAAATCGAACAGTCGAACAGAATGGTGCAATGTCCAGAAACACACAACATCTCTTTCAATAAATAGTTTTCATTGGGAAGGCAAATAAAGCATTTTTATCAAAAGCAATCAATTTTGCATGGGAAAACACAGGATCATAATAATTTCTACACGTGCTTAATTGGACTGAGTGGGGTAGGCCCCGGAAGCAGCCAGGTTCCAAATCGAATGCAATCAACTTTCAGCCGGGGCAAAACACGCCTAAACGTGCGCCCGGGCGAGATGAATCGAACCCCCTCTCTGAAACAGTAGAAGCGTCTCATTAGCGTAGGCTAATTGTTTGGCTGCGTTTGCCTTTCAACTTAGGTGGGTGTGTCCTTGATTACGAAACGCCACCGGGAGGCTACTTTATAAAGGTGTCAAATGGGCAAGTTATCTTACTTCTGGTGAAAGATTAACTCCGGAGTCCAAGAGATTTTTTTTCGTCTAAATTAAAATTCTTCTTTATTTGACACTCCTTCCTGTGCTATCTAACATGGCTCACGTGAAGAATATGAACATCAAAAAGGTAAGATGCTTTTAGCCTTTTTAAAAATGTTTTCTTAGAACGTTCAGTAGGCCTGCTAAATGTATTTAAAGGGTAAATCTGTGATTTTGATATAATTGATGGTAAGTCCTTGTAGATCTGTCCATGAATTTGAGAGTGGTTACATTTCAATAACAATATGTGTCAACAATCCTTCTTCCAAAGGAACCTTCTATGGATATAATTTCTGCTATAAGAATCTGCTATCATGGGACTGACCCCCCAAAAATATTAAACCTAATCCTACTTTCTATAGAAGCATTTAATATAATGTTTGTATAGCATCATACCCATTACTTTAGAGTTGGGAAAGTGTAATTTGGTCGAAGATGCCTAATATCTACATTGTTTGGTTATTCTATCTCAATATCAAAGTATCAATCATTTCTGCGTAACAATTAAGGGTGCTGCCTTACTAACCATGTTTCCATTCCCAGATGTTATGCTAGTAAAGTCATACCGGGTTAGTCATGTGATTGAAATAGGAAGTTTCTGTACAATTTAATAAATGTAAACAGATAGGCATTATTTCTTCGTTGGACATGGTGGGATCTTTTTGTGTCGTAAAAATTGATTATGCGAGAAATGACATTGGAAACGCCTTTATGCGCAAATATTGATATAATAACCAGCATATCAAAGGAAACGTGGAGTCACGCGATTATATGGTGTGTTGTTTTCTGACTAACACTCGGGAAACCATGCAGTTCATGGACTACAGATGAAATAAGTTATGATGAATTTCACAGGATGGTAAAAGTGCACATAGCCGCAGGAAGTAGTTTGGGGGCTTGGAGTGCTTTGCCATACCCTAACCCTAGGATATTGCAAAGTGGGGTGTGTAGAAATACAGCTAAACCTGGGGTGTGTAGAAATATAGCTAAACCTAGGGTATGGAAAAGTGGGGTGTGTAGAAATACAGATTAGCCTAGGGTATGGCAAAGTGGGATGTGTAGAAATACAGATTAGCCTAGGGTATGGCAAAATGGGATGTGTAAAAATTATAATTTACTGTACTTCTACACAATTTTTTAACTCTAAAATGCTATTTGGAGAAACAGCAAAAACAAACAAAAATGTCCCCCAGACATTATCACCCCAATACTAGGTTTATATTAGGTTTAAATGTCTGTGGTGGAATGGCGTGTACAATATCCTCAACCTCATCATACATAGGCTACATTGACTCATTTAGCCTACTTGTGGAACAGTGCATACACAGTGCAACATGAAATAGATGCATAATGCACGCTATCAAGGCCGACTTCAAATACCTACATCAATGTGAAAGTAACCAGAGCATTAAAGAGCTGACAAACAAACTCGACCAAGGAATTAAGAAACATCTTCACATTAAGGCCGTGCCCATGATTCAGCACCGCTGAATGGACAGCGCCTCCGTACTGGTAGGCATAGTGGAGCTCCGTGGGGTGTGACTGAATGGACAGCGTCTCTGTCTAGTAGCCAGCTAGAAATAAACTATTCAGTTCGTGGGAAGTTAGACATTTTCTGGGCACAGTTGAGTAGCCTACCGTGCTTATATGAAAATCATAACTGGTACACAGATCTTTAGAAATTGTAGGATCAATTGTAAATTGTCATATGAAAAGGTTTGCAGACACCCTGCTATATGAAGTCACGCTTGTGGAACGGCGCATACAGTGTACTGTGACATTGTAATTGTCTTGTGCGCTTCCCACCAAACCTGTTGCTCTGCATTCAGAGATGTTCCTTTTAATGTGTGCAGACAGCTCAATTTTGTATTTGCCTGTCTGTAGGGGAAGGGACACATTCTGTTAATATTGAAGCATTGCATCAACAAGGTGTTTCTACGAATATTGAAACATTATATCAACGAACGAGGCGGCTCGAAGAATATTGAAAAAGTTCCACTTATTTTCTAGTTGGTATGTACTGTATACTTTCCATTCAAGAATGTTGCCATTAAAATTGCATTTAGACTGTGAAAGATGGCCTTTAGCACATTTATTATAGAGGGTATCAGTCTTGCATCAAATAGTGAATTCCACTGCATGCAGAATGTTGCATGCATGTCTGCACAGTGTTATATTTTCACAGCTCACTGTCAGTAAACATCATAATACATATTGACGACAAGAGAGTTGCAAGCCTGCAAAGGTAGAGTTATTTCAAGCTTTAAATGGGTATATTGGGTATAGCAGGGTTGGTGTTGCTTGTGGTGGTGGGGCCCAATGTGATATATTTTCATGGGGCCCAAAATCCCTGGCGGCACCCCTGAATACAGTAGCCAACACGGAAGCAGACCCCAAAACTTTTTCACCAGGCCAACTTGTCTCTCTGTCTGATATTATTGTGTTGCTTACGCAGCATCTGGGTGCTCATTATATACAAAAAACAGCCCTACATCCACACTATAGCTGAATAACGTAGCAATATGACGTTTTGCCAACAAGATTGATCTGTTAGACTATATTAACTCAAGAAGATGAACAAGCAAGACCGATCGAGTGAGAGGTGAAAATGCGTTATACAGAGTCAGGTAGGCTACAGATAGGGATGCACACAGAGGAAGATGATGTGGGCCTACGGCAGGAAGTTAAAAAAGTTAGCCCAACTACGATTATCTCAATTATCATTCTGTCACTGCATGACAATGCACATTTGTTATAGCCTACAATTCTTTTAGTCTTTGAAGCCATTTTGGGGAAATGCTCTAAATAGAACCTTGTTCCGTTGTTTTTCATACCAATAGGGCTGTTGAGGAGCTACTAGAGCCAGCAGACTTGTAGTTATTTTCTTTGGAACACAGCCTTGTATCTCATCACACAATTACTGTTGTTTACACATTCCAGTATATTATCACAGCACTGGCAAACATGGTTGACCAACTCTCTGACCAAAATGGCTGACATTTATCCCAATCATAAGAAGATTCATGCCAATTCAAGTGTTCTAATTCTACAGCATGTTACTGTACAGCCCCTGCGTTCCAATTTAGGCCCTCATCAGTGTCCAAATTGGCTATTTTGAACCCGTATATGGGCGCGAGTGTAAAGAGCTAACCTGCATTTGTTTTGAGAATCTGAATCTGTTATTTTTCCTGCATTCTGAACAGCCAAAAAGCACATGGAATCAGATATTTCCACCTTAGTAGGTGGTTTGAAGTCATATACAAATCTGTCCTGTGACTTGTGTCTGTACGGTCAAATCTGATTTATTTGCCCTGAAGTGGTTTTTAGACCGTTATTTGCCATATCTTGTTGCTGGCTAGCTACTCGGTTTAACAAGAACATGTGGTAGCTAACTAGCTTGTTAATTGTTGACTAACAAATTAGTTAGTGTGCTAGAGAGCTAAGCAGCTAACTAGTTGACTGCTGTGGCGCCAAAAAGGACTCATTTTGAAAGCTGGATCATCTTATCCTTTGAGGCTTTAAGCATGTTCTTACACTATGATTTTGATCATTCAAAGCAACTGGCATATGAACACACACAAATCCGATTTGGTCACTCCAAAACAGTTTCGAAAAACAAAACTGATTTGAGCGTTAAGGCTTGCAGTGTGAACAAGGCTTAATATAAACCCCTCGTTGTAAGTGACTTCCTTTGCTTTAATCACTGATTAGAAACACATTAAGGAAGGATAAACTTTTAAGGAATTTCAACGGGGCCCATCACTCTCAATTATGCAATTGGAATCCTCTTTTGTGAAATTGGTAAATTAGTCACACCTGTGACAAATGCGCTGCTATACCAAAGAAGAAGAAAAATAAATAAATGCGCTGCTATACCAAAGAAGAAGAAGAACAATAAATAAATGCACTGCTATAGCAAAGAAGAAGAAAAATAAATAAATGCACTGCTTTACCAAAGAAGAAGAAAAATAAATAAATGTGCTGCTATACCAAAGAAGAAGAATTAAAAAAAGCACTGCTGTAGCATTTAGATTGATTCTCAGAGGTTGTGTTTATACAGGTAGCCCATTTCTCATATATTTTTTAACTAATTGGCCTTTTGACCAATCAGATCAGCTCTGAAAAAAGAGCTGACGTTAAAAGCTCAGATGGGATTGGTCAAAAGACAAATTAGTGGAAAAAAATATCAGATTTGGGCTGCCTGTATAAACGCAGCCAGAGGGCCTGCAGTTTGGCTGAGCACAATTCTGCATGTGCTCTTCTCAGTCAGGTATTGAGCTCTATTGTAAGGATCCGTCAGGTATTGAGCTCTATTGTAAGGATCGGAAATGATGGATCCTTATGTAGCTGATAACCTTGATTTCGTTGACTTTCAGATGGACCCAGAGGATCCCTTTCTCCTGGAACCTGATACAACGTAAGTCTCCTACTTCACAAGTCTATGCTAAGCTACACACGGCTTCAGATGTTCCCTCGAGTTATAAGCCTTATAACCATGTGACCATAGTTACAGTATTAATGCCTACAGCACAAATCTCAGCCGGTGCAGAAACATTTAACATTGTGTTCGGTGTCAATTTTCCCCTAAACTTACATACCCAAATCTAACTGCCTGTAGCTCAGGACCTGAATCAAGGATATGCATATTATTGATAACTTTTGTAAGGATACACTGAAGTTTGGAAATGTGAAATTAATGTAGGAGAATATAACACATTACATCTGGTAAAAGAAAAAACATGTTGTTTTTTTTTGTCACATTATCTTTGAAATGCAAGAGAAAGGTCATAATATTACTTAGTACTCCAGGTTGGGCCACTAGATGGCAGCAGTGTATGTGCAAAGTTTTAGACATATCCAATGAACCATTGCATTACTGTTCAAAATGTTGTATCAAGTCTGCCCAAATCTGCCTATTGGTTTATTGATACATTTTCAAGTACAATACTGTGCACTCTCCTCAAACAATAGCATGGTATTCTTTCACTTTAATAGCTACTGTAAATTGGACATTGCAGAATTGCAAGAATTTAAGCTTTCTGCCCATATAAGATATGTCTATGTACTGGGAAATGTTCTTGTTACTTACAACGTGATGCTAATCACATTAGCGCATGTTAGCTCAAGTGTCCCGAGGGCGGGACAGCGATCCGGACCCAGAAAGAAGTCAATATGGACCGAGGTCAATACTGTTTTTAGGAACTCTGTTGGGCTTTGACCACTGGTATCATATAAACACGCATAAGATATGGAAAGTGTCGAATTACAGGAAATGAGCTTGTAAAATGACAAAATTCTCAACGCCAGCAAGAGGGGTTTGAACAGTTTGGAGTCGCATGGGTTGTGCGTTTATTTAATTACGCCAAATAAATGACCTTTGCAGCCTAGGACATTTTGTGTGACCAGACCTTCTCAAATAGTACTTGAGTACCCCTTTGCTAGAGTCATGTCAAAAGCAGCCAATGACATCCGTGTGTAAAATATTACTGGACAAATACTACACCTGACCTCCATGACCTGCAAGGTCTAGGGGAGTCTCCCTTTAGTGTTGTAACCACTTGTGTTCTCTTGTTGCTTGGGAAGTCCACCGTCTGCCAGTAATGAATACACCCCAGATGGAGGTTCTGACAAGTGTATGCAATGTCTAGTGAGCCCTCAGCTCCTCATAAATTATGCTAGCCAATGTGTGCCAAAAATGAATTTGACCCCAACCCATTGGCCTCCCTTTCAACTTCTATTTTCCTTCCCAGGAAATCCCAGATGGATTTAGAGACTGCGTTGCAGGATGGTGCCAAAGCCCTTGACCTCTTCCTCAACAACCGCTTCTCAGATGCCTTGGATCTCCTCAGACCCTGGTATGTCCCATTTACCATCATGATAACTTGCCTTGAGGCTCACCGTAGCGAGGGACCTGAGGCATTACATCCTTTAAGATAACTGCTAATGTCTGTCTCTAATAGTGATTGCTTGTGACCTGTTCAGTAAGGTGTATTCTACTGCAAATTGCCATCACAAATTGTCCTTATTGGCTACCAGAAACTGTCTACTTTGTCTCAGTGTTTATTCATTGGTCGGTCACATTGGATACATTTGTCAGCAAAATGCTTCTAGCGTTTCTTCACATTCTGAAGGGATTTGTCATGTTCTCTCAGGAGGAGCCAGAGTATGTACCACGCCACGGGCTACAGCAGCATGCTGGCCATGCAGGCGGGCATGACCTTTGAACCCAAGGACATTGACAAGGCCATGACTGCTCTGAAGGAGTCTCTGCAGACGTGCCAGATGTACGGTTTTGCTTCTCTTACAGAAATGACATGAATGTAGGGCATCTAGTTCAATAGATTTTCAATTGCCAATGCATTGAAGAAGCTTAATCTCACACGTCAGATTCAGACATTGTTGCGCCATGGCAGGACTTAGAGCTAGAGTCCTAAATCGAAACAATAGCAAAGCGGACACCCCGCCTGTTTTGGTAAAAAGCTGAAGGATGGACCTGGAGCAATGTAACTATGGATGCAAGGACTGACCATCCATTAAATAACAATTATAGGTTTTATACTTTTTGTTTACATTGGCAAAAAACAAGCTTATATTTTGGCTTCTGATGGGATACGACAGTTGAACTAAAGCTCATGAGGCGTTTATCTGAGTTATATTCTTCAAGAATCAATTGATGTGCAGATATTATTAATTTATATGTCCAAAGGTGGTTGTAGCAACTAAGGATTCTAGCTTTAACACAGTACGTTATCTCATCACAGGTTCCGGAAGAAGACTACCATGGTGGAGGCCATCACTGAAATGTTCTACAAGCAGCCAGCTGACAACTTAACTGAAGGTGAGATGGGCATACCATCTCTGTTGTGGTGCTTGTAAGTTATGCAGGATGATATCAGTATGTCCACAACTGGACATCCATACATGTAGCATGACTATGTGGAAATGCACTGTAGTGTGTGTGTGAGTAATCCATACTGAAGTATACATATTTCATGACCATGTGGACGTTTGATTGATTTTATTTATTTTATTAGGGTCATCATACTTCATCTTGAGGATGCCCAGCCTACATGGGCTTATAAAATAAAATACTTTTCTGTAGCAAAACACAATTATCTATCTATCTATCTATCTATCTATCTATCTATCTATCTATCTATCTATCTATCTATCTATCTATCTATCTATCTATCTATCTATCTATCTATCTATCTATCTATCTATCTATCTATCTATCTATCTATCTATCTATCTATCTATCTATCTATCTATCTATCTATCTATCTCAGTGCATTTGGAAAGCCCGGAGGTGTGTTTTGGTTCATTGTCCTGTTGAAAAACAAATGATAGTCCCACTAAGCGCAAAACAGATCGCTGGTTAAGTGTGCCTTGAATTCTAAATAAATCACTGACAGTGTCACCAGCAAAGCATCCCCACACCATCACACCTCCTCCTCCATTCTTCACGGTGGGAACCACGCATGCAGAGATTATCCGTTCACCTATTCTGCGTCTCACAGACACAGAGGTTGGAACCAAAAATCTCAACTTTGGACTCATCAGACCAAAGCACATATTTCCACCGGTCTAATGTCCATTGCTCGTGTTTCTTGGCCCAATCAAGTCTCTTATTCTAATTGGTGCCCTTTAGTGGTTTCTTTGCAGCAATTCTAACATGAAAGCCTGATTCACGCAGTCTCCTCTGAACAGTTGATGTTGAGATGCAATTGTATCCTACATCCACATTTTGTTTTAAATGAATATAGGTCTATTCTGGTCTTTGACTAACGGGCATCTCTTGGTTTGATCCTTGCCCGCTGCAGAGGAGATGCATGCAGAGCTGTGCTATGCTGAGGTGCTAATGCAGAAGGCTGCACTCACCTTTCTGGACGAGAGCATGATCAGCTTCATCAAAGGAGGCATCAAGATCCGCAACAGCTTTCTGATCTACAAGTGGGTTGTTGTTTTTTTTTATGTGCTTTTCACACTACTGACTCAAACCGAACTGTACTGAGCTGGCCTGGTTACGCATGAACTGGTTGATGCGATAATGTGATAAGGTTATTATGTTTGGGTAGTCCAGTCACAGGCGGCTGGTGTCGAGGACGGGCTCATACTAATGGCTGGAATGGAATGGTGTCAAACATGGTTTCCATATGTTTGATACCATTCACTTTCCAGTCCTTTATTATTATTGGCCACCGCCCTCCTATCACCAGCCTCCTGTGCTTCCAGTATAAGAATAACTGTGTTCATAGAAATGAAGCACTAGAAAGAAATGAATCAAATGTTATCAAGCACGGATTGTTTTTAGCAAGGTCACTGTACTTAAGTTCATAGTTAAATGTATGCAGTTCTGTTCTTGTCTATGAATATTCTGCATTATGTAATGTGTTGTGTGAACCAGGAAGAGTATCTGCTGCATTAGGAACAACTAATGGGGATCCTAATAAAATAACAGAATACATGTTTTGCTCGTCTCTACCAGGGAATGTGAAGTTATGTCAACCATGGCAAAGAACCAGTCTGACCAGATGAGCACACACCCTCACTTCAGGGGTGGCGTGAACATGGGCATTGGTTCATTTAACTTGGTAAGGGTGTTGGTGTTCAGCGTTTGAGCTTCAGCATTATCGGTGAGGTAGAAGATGGTAGGACCGGCAGATTTAGTAAGAGTCGCTGAAGCGGTCAAATGTGTTTTCTCAACTCAAATTATGAATGTTTATCTTCTATTGGCCATTTTTCTTTTAAATTAAACAAAAAACAGAGATTTTTGTTTTGTGCTCCTCGCATGCTGATGTCACTCTATCCTCACCGTTTTGTGTTTTCAGTATTTGTCTCTCTTGCCGAGCAAGGTCCTCAGACTACTGGAGTGGATGGGTTTCTCTGGAGACCGGGTAGGTAATGAGGAGCAGTCCCACTACTTCTCTCTCTGACAGACTATGCCTCATCACACCGGCCACCTTGCAAAATACTCCTTTTCTCTTGGATAGTCCGAGTGGGGAGTCCTTTTCAAAGCGGGCCTTCAAGAGACAAGCAAAGTAATGATTGTCCCCCAAAGACCGAGTCAGAAAATTATAAATCTACGTTTCTTTAGTTCCCTCCCCGTTATGCCTCATAATTCAGCCAATGACGATGCAATGAAATGGATGTTGTTGACAGAAGCTTGTTGTGCAGGAAGTGGGTCTGTACCAGCTGAGGGAAGGGGCAGCCAGCAACAGCCTGCGCTCCATCCTCAGCACTATGTGCCTCCTGATGTACCACCTCTACATCAGCGTCATACTGGGTAAGGTACAGATCTAGGATCAGCTCTCCCTCCCCGAAACCTTACCGTAACCTGGGAACCCTTGGTTTGGGAACATTGACCTGCTCCCCAAATGCCAGACTGGCCACTGGAGTTTTCTGAAGATAAAGAATGCCCTCTGGTGGTGAAAAGGCTAAACTGCTTCATTGTTGCTACAGTACTGTGATCATCAACTCTCACTGTCACGCACTTTCACTGTGCATTACAAAGTCACTTTGTCTCCTGCTGGTTTCTTATGTGAAAAGCATTTCATCCATTTGTATGAACTATTAGGCTGCGTTTACACAGGCAGCCCAATTCTTTTCCACTAATTGGTCTTTTGACCAATCAGATCTTTTCACATCAAATATTTTTCAGAACTGATCTGATTGGTCAAAAATATTCAGAATTGGACTGCCTGTGTATACGCAGCCTTAGAGAATGGGTTTTACTTGACAACAGACATTAGGATTGATTGATGTCTTGCCTTCACTATAGGTACTGGTGAGGGGAACTTGGTAGAGGCAGAACTTCTTCTGGAGCCCTACATTGAAAAGTTCCCTAATGTAAGTGAACAGTCCCCCTCCTGCAAGGTCTACCCACTTGCATCTCTCCCCCTATAAACACTAACTGTGGTTGTTCTCTAGGGGGCCCTCATTCTCTTCTACCAGGCCAGGATTGCTGTGCTCAAGGGTAACTTTGAATTTGTGAGTCATTTCCCTTTTTAAGAATGGCGTCGTCATTAATTTTCCTGGGTCGTATTCATTACGTACTAAACAGAAGAAAACCGACAAACTGGGAGAGACTTCCTAAGCTTGTCCAATGAGAAATGCTTGTGTTCTGTTGCAAAGAATTTTGCTATGGTGTGCCCTAATGAATATGACCCTGTCTGCTACGCCACAAGTCATAAAATCAACACCCTCTGTCTAACAAGAACCAGATCTCACGGTTTTGTGTATCCATCCCCCAGGCCCAGAAGAAGTTCCTGGAGTGCATAGCGGCGCAGCAGGAGTGGCGTCAGATCCACCATCTGTGTTACTGGGAGCTTATGTGGTCCTACTCCTTCCAGCAGGACTGGCTGGAGGCCTACCAGTATGCAGACCTTCTCTGCAAAGAGAGCAAGTGGTCCCAGGTATGGTACACCTGTAGCAGCCTGACTAAAACCATTTAGGACTGACTTCCTGGGTGTAGTACATGTTTTTTGTCACCTACACTGGGTAGGTGAAGTGAAATATGTTTTTTTACAGGGTCTGCCATAGTGGTATGACTCCTCTGGTGAGATTAGGATTGTGTTTTGCTTAAGTGGACATCGACAGATCTTTTTTTTTTTTTTTTTTTTTTTTTCTTGTTGGCTCGGTTATATGAACCAGCGACATTTCGGTTACTGGCCCAACACTAACCGCTAGGCTACCTGCCGCCCTAGCAGCCTAACTAAAACAATTTAGGACTGACTTCCTGGTCACAGATTAAGGGCCCTCTTCCAGTAATTTGAGTTTTTACTCTCCTCTCCTCTTTCTTCCCCAGCCTCTTCTACCCTTTTTTTTTTTTTTCTTTTTTTTTTTTCGACATCCCTTATGGTCATTCCTCCCTGCTCTTTACAGTTCCCCCATGTTATAAAACTGGTAAACTCCCTGGAGGTCTGGGTACTGTCTACCCCTTTTTTTCCATTTGAAATGTTGACCAATGGGAAATATTCATTGTGACTTTTGGTCTCTCCTGGCAGGCTATGTACGTGTTCCAGAAAGCTTCCATCCTCAGCATGATGCCTGAGGAGGAGGTGAAGAAAACCGGGGAGAATGTGGAACAGTTGTTCAAGTATGTTTTGTCAATAAAGACACATTTTATTTGTATGACACCCAAAAATACTATACACCTTGAAAAGATCTAATCAGGGCGGCATAAATGTCATTTACATGAATCATAAACTGAACAAAAGGCACTTTCATACTGATGAAAAGGTGGGTTGTTAAGGTTTGCAGCTATGGCTAATTTCATGTGTTTTATAGGCAAGTGGAGAGCCTGCGGCTGCGAATTGCAGGGAAGTCCATCCCAACGGAGAAGTTCGTTGCGAAGAAGGCTCTGCGATACAGTGCCCCAACCCCAGTGACGCTGGTGATTCCTGCCATGGTGAGAACTTCATTCAAAGCAATACACGTTCACTTTTAAAATGTGCTATTTGGGTCTAAAATGCATTTTCCTCATAACAGGAAATGATATATGTTTGGAACGGCTTCACCATCGTTGGCAAAAGGCCTGAACTGACAGAGAGAATTCTGGTCACTATTGAGAAAGCAGAGGAGCAGCTGAAGAATGACCCAAGTGAGTTTACCTTCACACTGCTCTAGGTCTAATCTATGGTCCTATGTGGTCTAATACAGAAGTGTTTTTTTTTTTTTTTTTTCTCCCAGATCCATCACAGTACCACATGGATGACAAGTGCATGGTCCAGATGCTAAAGGGGCTGTGTCTGAGACACCTAGGCCGACTCGACCATGCCCAACGCTGCTTCACACATGTCATCTCCAGGTAAGGCTTTTTTTGTTTTTGTTTTTTGTAACCAAATCTTTTATTCATGTTTGTGGGGTGTATAGAAATTGAGGCATTGCTCAACCATAATACAAGAGGAAGTTGTGCACTTCCAGCTTGAGGACATTTTTACTCTGATCGTGCAATTACTTTTTTGAAAAGTGAAGCTGGGCATCCGTTAAACGTTTACATTTAAATGGCCTAAAGATTCACTTAAGTGACAAAGTCGAAGTTCCAGGGGCCATATCACCATTCACTGATCACTTAGGAATGTGGTTAGTGTTGCTCCTCAGGGGCAGCCCAGGGGTTAATCTCAATAGTCTTGAGATGCCACCATGTTCTAAGACTATTGAGATGCATCCCAAATGTAATTGATCTGTTGGCTTTCTTACAATCTGATTTGTTGTGGGGTATTGTTTTGTTTCTACAGTGAAAACATGATCAAGCATGACCTCTACCTGGTGCCATACAGCATGTATGAACTGGGTCTTCTCTACAAGCAGCAAGGAGACTTGGGGAAGGCTACCACCACCATAGAAAATGCCATGTAAGTGTCTCTATTGAAACCAGTACTACTTTAGATGCATTGTTTACTGCCTAGGATGAAGAACACATGTTGTTGAGACTTATCTGGATGTTTACAGGCTGAACTACAAGGGTTATAGCATGGAGTCGAGGCTACACTTCCGTATCCATGCTGCACTTAACACAATGGGGACCTCGGTGGCCAAACTTCCACCCCACCGAACGTCAGCTTGAGGACGCTAAGGTAACAGGAGCCACTGCCAACATGGAATTGCTGAATGTCTTGGGTCCATTCTACCTTGATATGGAGGTGTACGGACTTGGAAGAGCCTTGATTATAGTATGGTAGAATACACTTAGAAAAAAGCCTTCAATTAAAATGTAAATGTTGCAATATGAGAATCTGATCCTTTTTCTGTAGGACCGAATCATGGCATGAGATCTGAGTGCATAACTCATTTAAGCACAGATTCTTCCATTGTAATCGATGCATGATTTATAAGAACAGTGAGTTACACACTTGGATCTTAAGTTATGATTTGGCCTCAATATTTCTTGTGAATAGCCTATGATTTGTGTCTGTAAAGACATGTACCTGTACGATTTGTCTATTCTCTTATACTTATGTTTTATACACATTGTGCTGTTATATTTTCTGCTCTAACTGTTTAATTTTCTGCTAATATTGGACCAATTAATTTACATTTGAACACAAATGGTACTTTTCTTTATTACCCACAGATATTAAGGTGCACTGGTATTGCAACGCTTCACCTGTCATTGTACTAAGCGATTGGTTGCTCAAAAGATTTTAACAAATAAAACGTATTTGTTGTAATTGTTTTTTTACATGAATTGTCTGCCATTCATTCACTGGACAACTAGATCCTACAATGAGCACATTTATTATCATTGCCAGATCTCAATAACAAAACACTTTACACCGACAAACTGCATGTTACTGTTAGGATGTCTGAGCAGCAAACTATAACTGTTAAGTCAGTTTTATCAAAGGATGCTCTTTATTTCTATTCAGACTTTGGTAGTACTGTACACAAATCCAAATCAGAGGTTTGCTCTGTTATAGCGTGTTTACTGTGCAACCAACATGTTTCAGGTGTATGTAGAGTTAAGATTTCCCTTCACTGGAACTAAGGGGCCTAGCTCGAACCATGAAACAGCCCCAGACCATTGTTCTTCCTCCACCAAACTTTACAGTTGGCACTATTTTGATTGTACAAAGTGAGGTCCATACTGTGTGTTGTGTGTGTGTGTGTATATATACAGAAAAGTGAAGATGTGCATCTGTTAAATGTTTACATTTAAATGGCCTAAAGATTCACCTAAGTGACAAAGTCGAAGTTCCAGGGGCCATATCACCATTCACTGATCACTTAGGAATGTGGTTAGTGTTGCTCCTCAGGGGCAGCCCAGGGGTTAATCTCAATAGTCTCGAGATGCCAAAACGCATAATAAAAAATGTCTGTCCTCTGCAACACCAAGAGTTCCAAACTGCCTCTGGAAGCAAGGTCAGCACAAGAACTGTTCGTTGGGAGCTTCATGAAATGGGTTTCCATGGCCGAGCAGCCGCACACAAACCTAACATCACCATATGCAATGCCAATTGTCGGCTGGAGTTTATTTTTTATTTTTTTATTTCACCTTTATTTAACCAGGTAGGTCAATTGAGAACAAGTTCTCATTTGCAACTGCGACCTGGCCAAGACAAAGCAAGTGGTGTAAAGCTCGCCACCATTGGACTCTGGAGCAGTGGAAATGCGTTCTCTGGAGTGATGAATCACGTTGAACCATCTGGCAATCCGACGGACGAATCTGGGTTTGGCTGATACCAGGAGAACGCTACCTGCCCCAATGAATAGTGCCAACTAAAGTTTGGGGAGAAAGAATAATGGTCTGGGGCTGTTTTTCATGGTTCGAGCCCCTTAGTTCCAGTGAAGGGAAATCTTAACTCTACAGCATACATTGACATTATAGATGTTACGGTGATTCCAACTTTGCGGCAACAGTTTGGGGAAGGCCCGTTCATGTTTCAGCATGACAATGTCCCTGAGCACAAAGCGAGGTCCATACAGAAAGGGTTCGTCAAGATCAGTGTGGATAGACCCCTGACCTCAACCCCATCGAACTCCTTTGGGATGAATTGGAACGCCGACTGTGAGCCAGGCCTAATCGCCCAACATAAGTGCCCGACCTCACTAATGCTCTTGTGGCTGAATGGAAGAAAGTCCCCGCAGCAATGTTCCAACATCTAGTAGAAAGCCTTCCCAGAAGAGTGGAGGATTTTATAGCAGCAAAGGAGGGACCAACTCCATATGAATGCACATGATTTTTTAACGAAATGTTCAACGAGCTGGTGTCCACATACTTTTAGTCATGTAGTGTATATCTAAGTGGGTTGGAAGTCATGCTCTAATATTGAGAAATGCAGAACAATCTGTATTGTATGCGTTCAGAATGGTTGCAGCATCCGAGGATCACTGAGAAAGTGCTGCTCCGAATGCTCAGATGTGTTTGTAGTGTTTTGTGTCTATTTACGTTATTTTCTTTTGCGGTGATGCTTCTCGAGTCTTTCGGTGAGCCGGCTCATTTGGCTCCGTTCACGGAAAAGAGCCAGCTCATTTGGCCCCCTAACGGCTCTTCCAGCACCACCCCAACATCAACATACTGTATGTGAAAATGGCAGAACGTTTCTATGTTTAATGGGAAATTAGAGGAAGGTAAGTGTTTCCAGTGACATCATTAGTGTGCGTCACAATGTTAACCAATTATGAGTAGGCATAGCCTACTAATATCTAATTGGTTGACGTCATAGGAAGATGTTTTTGCTGCAAAACATACAAACACGCTGTTTTCACATATGTTGCGGTGGTGCTAGAGATGATGAATATGAAGTTGAACATTTTAGAAATGTCCCCAAAAGGTAGGCTACCATTATGTCAGATCATGAAACGCACCTCCTAATAAAATTACCTGGCCGAATTATTAGATGGCAGTGAAACAAATCAGGGTGCATCAGATTGACACGCTCCCCACTTTATTGTTTCTGCTGTGAAGATTCACCCTTCTTAGATACTTATTCTGTAATTTATCTGCAGAAAAACGTTTTGAGCTCAAAAAGCAGTAGTAGCACCAGGATTCACAGGACTAAAGTGTCCACTCTGGGAAAAAAAAGCAGCAGTGTACATAAAAAAAAAAAGCTGTAGTAGCAGTATGCAAATCAGAGAGCCGAATGAATGGCTCTTTCACCGATGCGATTCGGTTCCCGACGTTCACCAAAAAGATCCGTTTGTTCGCGAACGACTCATCACTAGTGTCAGCTGAGAGCCGGGGGGGAGGTAGAGGAAGAAAGATGGAAGGGAACAGAGACGAAGCAGAAAAATGTATAAATATAGCCACTAAAGCTCTTGAAGCAGGGGACAATGACAAGGCGGTGAAATTCTTAAACAAAGCAGAGAAGCTCTATCCAACCTACAAAGCGAAAGGTAAATAGCTACGCGTTACCGGATTTTAGTTCATTAGCCAGGTTAGCTAGCTAGCGTAGCTGACGTTATCTATCTAGCCCGTTACACATTAAACAACTATTTAAAGTACGATATGGCAACTTGCCTTGTAATATTGTCACTTGCAGTGAACGGATAACACCTAAACGAATACATTATGAAATGGTTAACTAACGTCAATAACGCTTTAAAAAACTGCTCACGGAAAAGGAAGGAGAGTGACGTTTCTTTAAATTGCTAACTAACGTTAGCATGCTAACAGTATGTATACGGGTCGCTAACTAGTTGACGTTAGCCAATTCTTAGCCAATTTTGTTGATTTGATGAACTTGACATCATCCACTGTTGAATGTCTCATTTGTCAAGATATGTTTCATTTTATAGTTCTGTTTTAGCCTAGTGACGGATGTGGGGTGGCTATGCTAACTAGACAACCGGTAATGCTATTGCTAACTTGTACAATTAGCTAACAATAATTTACTATCGTTAGCTAGCCTATGAGCTAGCTAAATGTTTTAATTGCCAACTATTTCAGTTTTGCATTATGTGTTAAGTGGAAGAAGGTCCCAGCCTGGGATGTTATCGCCCCTCATTTATGGTATTTTTTTCTTTCGCAATAACAAGGTCAACTGACTAAGTAAGTGATGCTTATGCACCAGTAAGTTAGCCAACTAGTAGGGCTTGTGTCCTCATGACATAAAGGTAATTTAAAATTGGGATCAATGTAGACCTGATACTAGCTTAGTAAGGGACTTGACTACCTAGCCTGACACAAGCCATGCCTGGCTGTGGTTGTATTGATGCATGATGATCTAACAGCTACCTCGGGTCATAATCAATTGATCTGCTTATTGCTCACAACTGCCATGATATTTTGTAATTCATTGCTTTGTCTGTCCTAAAAGTGTTTCTGTCTGTAATGAAACACGTATGTTTGTGTGAATCGTGTGCTTGCAGTAGGCTGCTTGTATTATGACCAATCGTGCAGCCTGCCAGCTACCAATCATATTTCAGAATTTCTGTAATGTTATGTTTTTTTGCCATCTGTGACCAGTAACATATCATGGGTTATAATACTAGTATGTCAGGCAGAAGGGGACCTATTAACCTTGTTACAAAGGTAAATGGCAATTTCCACAGCAGCCATATTATAATATAGCCTTAGCTTACCACTTGTCTTATAAAACTGAACACATTCTGTTAGCTAAACACTTGGCTATGTGACAGTTGACAGCAATGGTTCTCCTGTTAGCCTAACTCTCACATCATGCAGTTAAACATCACCATTTAGTCGTACTGAATTCTCAAGATTTGGTAAAGAGGGTTGTTTATAATGGTCAACAGGGAGGTGACTATAGCCTATTCACCTCACTCAAATCCAAGTTTATTTGGTCACGTGCATGGGGATACAGCAGGTGTAAACAGTACAATGAAATGCTTACTTGCAAGCTCTTCCTCACCAATGCAGTATTTGTATTTATTATGGAGGCAGCAGCTACTCTTCCTGGGGTCCAGCAAATTTAAGGCAGTTATACAATTTAAAAAAAACCAATACATTAATGCCCTCAGGCCCATACTCCACTATCACATATCTACAATGCAAAATCCATGTGTACGTGGCTGTATAGTGCGTATGTTATCATATGTCTGTGAATGTCTGAATATGTCAGTATTCAATATCAAAAAAGGAAAGATCACAAAATGTCAGTCTCACACTCTCAGCAGAAGGGTATTTTTAGGGAAAGGAGTTTGTGGGGATTCCACTGTCGGAGCAGAGGAGGTAACGTGGCTCGTGCAGGACGAGGTTAGCGAGATGAACAGGCTTGTCCACCTCAATCCCTTAATTGAATAATTGACCCAGAGCTGAGGGAACAATGGTAGAGCATTAGCCAGGGCTAAGCTGGGGCTAAGGTCCGATAGGGCAATATGCCATAGAAAACCAGATCGGACATATTCACCTTTAAAAAAATATATATATATATATATATATTGATTTAATTATTTATTTAACTATTGTTTCAAGGAAGAACAGTTGGATTCAAGGAGGATTCTGAGGATTCAAGAAGATTGCATCTTGATTGAAGCACAACAGCCAGTATCATGCATCAGGGGTGCAACTTTCACTGGGGACATGTCCCCCCCCCCTCATTCTGAATTTTTTGTCCTCCCCAGTTTTATAAACAAGGCAACAGTGTGCTTTAGGACAGCGCGGACGCCTCTGAGCAGTCGGGTAGGCTGTTTGGAGTGTTTTTCCGACTGGAAAAAAATGTAATGTATGTCCCCCACTTCTAAAACCAAAGTGGCGCCCCTGCCATGCGTTAATGTTTACTTATTCAACCATTAAGATGAGTATATTTCCTGACCTGTCAGTGTTCACTCTCCGGCGTGTCCATCCAACATAGTGCTCTGTTACCTGTGTAAGCTTTCACATGAATTGCAGAGATGTATCACACATGCTTAAGTGCACTGTCTGGGTGCTGGAAGAGCGAGAACCGTGAAGCACTGGGCAGTATACTCAGGCTGTAGCTCGGGCTGTTGCTGCAGTGGTCATGAGTAGACCGACAGAGGGACGCTTTGTGTTGTTGGAAAAGCTAAGCACATTTTCATTGAGCAACCAGAGCTGGATATATTCGCCTGCGGCTCTCATGGAAGCATGTCCAGATCTCCACTACAGCTCGTCTATGGAAGCCAACTGGATGCTGGGAACAATGTAACCTTAGTTTCTGTGTGTGAACCTCTGATGTCCGCTCACATGGTGGTCTCTGACTTTCAAGAGCCTAGTGCTTTGCCCTGTAAGATTGTGTGCCAGTTTCCCGGGACCAGATTAAGGCTAGTCCTTGACTTAAAAAACACTTGTGATTGAGAATGAGAACGCTTTTTAGTTGAGGAGCCGTCTTAATCAGGTTCTGGGAGATCGGCCCTGTGAGTTCTCATTGAAGTGTCTAGCTTTGTCTCCTGAATGTGCCACGTCATGCTTCCTTCTCTTATCTCACGCTCCATCTCGCTCACTCTCCATCTCGCTCTTTCTCTCTTTCCTAGCCTTGTTGGACACCTTGACGAGGAACGGCAGCTCTGCAGGGAATGGCGCGCACTGCAGACAGCGTACCACAGACAGCTCCTCGGAGAGCACCAAGGCCCGGCCTGGTGGGGAGGGCCAGGAGGCCGGAGGGGGCGAGCCCAGCACCAAGGGCTTCACCAAGGACCAGGTGGAGGGAGTGCAGAGGTGAATAGGAGCCTTTTGCTTTCTCCTGCTCTTTGATTGGCCACTCCTAGAATCTGTCTGAAAGTCTGTTCCGCTCTCTTGCACTGCGCCCTCCCTGACGGCCATATGGTACGGTCCTCTGACCCCACTTCTCATGTGTGCAGCAGGCAGGCCTGTGTGTATAGTTGTGGCGCTCCACTCTGGTGCGTTTTCATGTGGAGATTAGGGAGGGAGGGCCACTTTCAGCCTGGTTGGGGTTGTTGTGGGGTTTCACTCGACCCTGAGTTTTTACAATCAACAGGAATTTAGGAGGTTGACACTGACACATTTGGGTGTTCTTCTTTTTAGTTTGGCTACCTGTTAAGTGAACATGAGGAAATGGAGTGTACATTCCCCCACCTCTCCCTCACTGTTGCGTGTGTAAATAGATCATAGGTTAGATTTATCACCTGATGGTGGTTGACAAGGATCCGTCCCACCTCATGTCAGCATGCTCTCTGAAGACACAAATCAGATATACTTTCACTTTCGTCTAAAATATATCTTACACACCATAAATAACTAACCCACTTTCTCAGTGTCGGTCTGTCTCAATCGAGGGACATTAGTCAGTGCTTTATACTGAACATTCTGACAGTAGCTAACCCTTACTAGCCTGATCCCCTAGTCTTTCACCATGGTAAGACCCCCGTGCGTTACGCCTGGGCACAACCCCTTTTACTAGCCTGTGGATCAGGGGTCTCCAACCTTTTCTAGCATGAGAGAAAAATGTTTGCATATCGCAAGCTACAATTTATTTTTCGAGCTTTAAAGTATTCACATTCTTCTCTTCTCCCCTGCTTTTCCCTGGGTCCTTAGTGTACAAGAGAAAGTAGTTCACTGTTTTCTGTCAATATACCAGGTACAATCATGGTTAATAAATGGCTATAAAATCTGGAAAAGAAATTCCCCCAATTGTTTTATATTTTCCCAAATTAATTTCCTCAGTTACATTTTTCACTCTTAAAATTACAATTGTTCATAGAAAAACCAATGAAATTGGATGTTCTGAGGCCATGTCAATGCTTAAATCACATCAAAATAAAGATTTTTTTAGTTGTAATTCCTGTTTTAATTGCATCTGGTCCTTTAATGAGCAATGTAGTGAGTGAGGAATGTGCCGTCAATAACATGCCGGTCTAGTGATGGTGCTGTACTGCTTCTGCTCATTTCATGGATATTAATAGATACAAATGAAGAGTTTTTTGGGGGCTGGGAACTAACAATTAAGAGAACAGATTATTGAATGGGACAATATACAAAAGAATCATTAGAAGAAAAAACATTAATTGACTAAATGTGTGTATTTGATAAGAGAGAAAAGCTATGAATTTAAAATTATTTGTTGTAAAAATTTAAATTTTCAAGTTTGTCCTTAGATTTGTGGTGGGGCTGTGAGAAATGTTAAAATAGACTATGGTTTAAATGCCAGGATGTTACATTTATTTAGGCTCTTCATCTAGTAGAATTCGATGCACACACTTTTCCACTATACATAGGAAGAGGTGGACTGTAAGTGAAAGGCCCTAATTCTCTCCATGTAGCCAAACAACAAAACTAGGCTGCTTAATTAAGCAGGGAAGATGCCAAATAGCGACACTTCTGTAGTGTTTTTTTTTCTCCTTAAAATGATCAGTATTGCATTGTATGCTAGATCTGTTCTCAGTTTCTTGTTTTCTTCGCCACCTTCAAAGCTTTTAAACAAAATAATAAACCATCTTTTGATTTTGTCAATGTGTCTGCACCAGGGATTCGGGATGTGGCTGCGTTTATTGATGTCGTGCTAATCAGGCCTTTTGATTTGAACACGTTGATAGGTAGCCTAGCCTACAAAACTAAAAGTATGTATTTATGGATTAAGCCTTAGCAGTCGTTCTGCTCTTGTTCCCTATTGGTCAGTGCTTTATCTTATGTTGCTGTCCAGCGGTTCTGAATTTGCCATGCACCCGACTCTACTTGTTTCTTTCTGTTCAGTAGCCTTTTGATTTGAACATTTGGGTCTAGAATGATTGATTTGAACATTTTGTTCTAGAATGATTGATTTGAACATTTGGTTCTAGAATGATCGCCCCTGAGAGTTCTTGTTTAACACCTCTTTCTGTGTCACTGTTGCATCACTGCTGTCCCCATAGGCCAGGTTAGGTGGCTGGGACTGGGAGCTCCGAGCGACTGATGTCCCTGGTGAACAGAAGTGTTGCTAATAATGGCCAAGTGTAGCCTAGGCCTCCACCTTCCCCTAGCGAGGCTGTTTGACTGTAGTTAGATGGTTCTATTGGGCTCCTTGGTTTGTTTTTATCTAACATCTTTATGTTGCGTTAATTAACCCTGCAGTTGACCTACAGTTGCACTCATAATCCCCAGCCCAGTGTGGTGTACTCAGGCTAAACCTCTCTCTACTGTACAATGAGACATCCAACACACTTATGTAGGGGAGGCTGCTGTTGGAACACTTACTCAGCTCAACATTTTGGAGTTGGGTTTGAAGTTGAGGCCTGCAAAATATTTGCTGTGTTTGCTTAGCTAATGACAGCGGAAGGGTTATCTGTGTGTTTGTATGCAAGTCTTTCTTGGCAGAGCTGTTTGGGTGGCTTGTTGTGTTCGGCTTTGCCCCATTGATGGTGTGTGGACCTTTTATCAACTGCTCAATGAGGACACTGCAGTCTACGCAGTGTTCTACACATCCAGCTATCACTATGGGAACCTGGGACTTGACAAGGTTCCCATGAGGCCAGTGAGAGAGGGACTGAGAGAGGGAGATAAAAGAGAGCTGTGACATGTCATTATGGCAACACTCAAATAGTGCTTGGTAGGCCTGATCAACTTCTAGTCCCATTGTGAAGAGCGTTAAGACAGATAGTATGTTCGTTTACTAAGATGCTGTGTTTGTTTATATGTTCAGACTAACCTGTATTTTGGGTTAAAACGGGCCTACATGCAGCGTAGGGTTTAACCTGAATTGTAAGGTACACTCGGTGCAAGAGGTGTCACTACAGTCCCTGGTTCGAATCCAGGCTGTATCACATCCGGCCATGATTGGGAGTCCCATAGGGCGGCGCACAATTAGCCCAGCATCGTCCGGTTTTGGCTGGGGTAGGCCGTTATTGTAAATAAGAATTTGTTCTTAACTTACTTGCCTAGTTAAATAAAGTTTAAATAAAAAAAAATTGTAGAATCTATAAAACATCTTAGAGCATTAATACCTTGCTTTTTTTCTGTAACTGATATATTTGATGGTTTATATATTGGATTATTCTAATTGAATGCTGATGTAAACAGTCTGGCAAGTATCTCAGGTGGTTGTCCTTGGAGACTGGAGGCAGTCTCTCCTGCAGGTCATGCAATCGACTTGGTGTATTGCGTTTGAACTCTCCTACTCAGTTAGGCCACCAGTGTTGATTTGCCCTCATGTGGTTTCAAATGGTAATACAGAATCACAGTTTTCTAAACCCAGAGGCACAACATTGTGAGACTTCCAGGGACGCTTGCAAAACAGACCAGTCAATGAAAGTGAATTCTTCCTTTGTTGTTAATTTTCTCAGTCTAAAGGCACAACCTAGAATCGAGACAATGTCTTAAGTAGTTGAACAAGTTATTACTCCAACCTTGTGAAAGTGACACTGACACGTTTTCTAAAAACAGAAGCAGTTTATGCCCATCTTCATACTGTACTGTCTTTGATTTAAACTTTCCAAACACTAGTTCTTGAAGCTAAAAATATCCGTTAGAGGTTTTTAGTCCTGCTCTTGGGTGAAGTTTGATTTGTGCTGCAACCCTCATGATGAATCAGATCCACTGCATTGTAATATACTAGGCCTATATCTGTTTCCCTACACGTGTAATGTAGTCCTGATAAACCAGACTCACTGTAATCTCTCTTCTTAAAGGATAAACGTGTAAGGACTACTAGCACCATTGTAATAAACTATCTGTCTCTCCCAGGATAAAGCGGTGTAAGGATTACTATGAAGTACTGGGCACCTGTAAGGAGGCCAATGAGGAGGAGCTGAAGAAAGCCTACAGGAAGCTAGCGCTCAAGTTCCACCCAGACAAAAACCAAGCCCCCGGAGCCACCGAGGCCTTCAAAAGTAAGAGTTTCTCCTGCAGTGTTTTTGTTTCCGGGGCGAATCACACTTATTTAGCTGTAGTGTAGACTAGAGGTCTTCACGGATCCTCTGGGGAATTCTAAATTATGTCACGGTTTTGGGGTCAGATCTGATATGATGGTCTCGGGTATGTGTCATTTTAACTGACTTGTACGTTCCCTTCCGGACAAGTCTGAACGCGACTGCAGCAGTAGAGGGAGACAGTGAGAAATGATCATTTATACTGCTGCTCTTTTTTCCTGTAGAGTGGACCGTGGCGCATGTAGCTTGTTGTTGACCAATCATAATTCATCAAAGTGGCAATGGGCTACAGCCATAGATCCTCTCTCAATGTGTGGCAAAAGTTAGGAAATATCTATTCAATGGAAGATGGAATTAAAATGACGGTGTTAAAGGAGAAGGGTAGGCTACAGCGACCAGGAGGCAGGCAGGCTGCTACTTAATTTGGGAATGGAGTTGTTGTTGTTATTTGTAACTGTAGGATCAGAAAGCGCATGCACAAAGAGCCTCAGTTAGCAGCTCAACTAGCTTCTCCCGGTTTGATACGGTCAAGACAGGCACTACGTACTAATATTTGATAACTAACCTAGCTACGTCAGCTATTAGTCTCGCGAGTCGGCTTGGTGGGTCGCAGTCTCTCCCTCCCACGCCTGCTAGAGCGGGTCGCAGTCTCTCCCTCCAACGCCTGCTAGAGCGGCACCTCTTCTTCTCTCCCTCCCACGCCTGCTAGAGCGGGTCGCAGTCTCTCCCTCCCACGCCTGCTAGAGCGGGTCGCAGTCTCTCCCTCCAACGCCTGCTAGAGCGGCACCTCTTCTTCTCTCCCTCCCACGCCTGCTAGAGCGGGTCGCAGTCTCTCCCTCCAACGCCTGCTAGAGCGGCACCTCTTCTTCTCTCCCTCCCACGCCTGCTAGAGCGGGTCGCAGTCTCTCCCTCCAACGCCTGCTAGAGCGGCACCTCTTCTTCTCTCCCTCCCACGCCTGCTAGAGCGGGTCGCAGTCTCTCCCTCCCACGCCTGCTAGAGCGGGTCGTAGTCTCTCCCTCCCACGCCTGCTAGAGCGGGTCGCAGTCTCTCCCTCCAACGCCTGCTAGAGCGGGTCGCAGTCTCTCCCTCCAACGCCTGCTAGAGCGGCACCTCTTCTTCTCTCCCTCCCACGCCTGCTAGAGCGGGTCGCAGTCTCTCCCTCCCACGCC
Organism: Thymallus thymallus; assembly: GCA_023634145.1. NCBI lineage: Eukaryota > Metazoa > Chordata > Actinopteri > Salmoniformes > Salmonidae > Thymallus > Thymallus thymallus. The sequence goes on along the minus strand of CM042424.1, from coordinate 4,014,873 downwards.
TGCTAGAGCGGGTCGCAGTCTCTCCCTCCAACGCCTGCTAGAGCGGCACCTCTTCTTCTCTCCCTCCCACGCCTGCTAGAGCGGGTCGCAGTCTCTCCCTCCCACGCCTGCTAGAGCGGGTCGCAGTCTCTCCCTCCAACGCCTGCTAGAGCGGCACCTCTTCTTCTCTCCCTCCCACGCCTGCTAGAGCGGGTCGCAGTCTCTCCCTCCCACGCCTGCTAGAGCGGGTCGCAGTCTCTCCCTCCCACGCCTGCTAGAGCGGGTCGCAGTCTCTCCCTCCAACGCCTGCTAGAGCGGGTCGCAGTCTCTCCCTCCCACGCCTGCTAGAGCGGGTCGCAGTCTCTCCCTCCAACGCCTGCTAGAGCGGGTCGCAGTCTCTCCCTCCAACGCCTGCTAGAGCGGGTCGCAGTCTCTCCCTCCAACGCCTGCTAGAGCGGGTCGCAGTCTCTCCCTCCAACGCCTGCTAGAGCGGGTCGCAGTCTCTCCCTCCAACGCCTGCTAGAGCGGGTCGCAGTCTCTCCCTCCAACGCCTGCTAGAGCGGGTCGCAGTCTCTCCCTCCAACGCCTGCTAGAGCGGGTCGCAGTCTCTCCCTCCAACGCCTGCTAGAGCGGCACCTCTTCTTCTCTCCCTTTATCAGCTCTGTTTAATAAAGTAGCATTAATTACTTTTCTTCTGCTTCCCGTTCTGGATCCGACCGGGTCTATACGCAAGTTGTTCTAGGGTCTTTTCCGAACAGGTCTCTATATTTAAAAAAAAAAAACTTCTGTATATCTGGTCCGGGTGGGGAAGTCCCAGGTCCGTGAACACGCCACAGTCTACACTAGAGGTTATGTATTTGTCAGAAAAGCGCACAAGCCTGCTCTTGTTGTTTGTTTGATGTTCGGGCGCATGGAGCCCCCTCCACGGCACCGTTAGCAGCATCAATTTGAACTGCCATTAATTGAATTGAAATATATTGATGACTGGCAGAGTTTCTTGTCTGGGTCTCTTTGGGATCCCCGACCTGAAGTTTGCAGATCAGTGTATAATGGGGCGTCGGAACCGAGCCAATGTTTGGCGTCCTTTTTTCTCTGACTTAGTGTGACACTTATTGACCGAGTGTGTGTTGTGGTTCTAACAGAGATCGGCAACGCGTACGCCGTGCTCAGCAACCCGGACAAGAGAAAGCAGTATGACCTCACGGGAGAGGAGGAGCCTACCAGCCCTGGCCACGCCCACGGACAAGGGTTTGACTTCCACCGAGGCTTCGAGGCAGACATTACTCCCGAGGATCTCTTCAACATGTTCTTCGGAGGAGGATTCCCCTCTTGTAAGACACACACACACGTATTTGAAGTTAATTTCATCAAGGGGTTGCAGAGTTTGTCTCAATGTTTAATAAACTAGTCTTGATTCATTACATTAATGAAATACAATTGTCTTGCTCATACATTAATATGTTTATTAAATGAGTATTGTGTTGCAAGTCTTAGCCGAGTCACTAACAGGGTACTCCTCTCAACAGCGGCTGCTCACACGTTCACCAACGGCAGGGCGCGATACAGCCAGCAGACGGAACAAAGACGGGAGAGAGCAGAGGAGAGGGGAGAGGTACGCATGTCTGGCATCTGCACTGCTGTGTATACTGTGACGGTCGATATATAATACCTAGTGAGTCTGAGAACTTCAGGTCAGATTTCCCAAGCAGACCCCCTTCTACAAGCTATGGGTGTCGGCAGCATATTGCAGGCTCTGATTTAGTGAAGGACATAACTGTACCAGCCTTGACTGGGATGAGATCCATGGTAAAGCAGAAGAAGTGGAGTCACTAACAGGACAGTACATGTCTATACATATTAAAAAGCAATATGCGCCATTTAGCAGACGTTTTTATCCGAAGAGGCTTAGTCATGCTTGTATACATTTTACGTATGGGTGGTCCTAGGAATCGAACCCACTATCTTGGCGTTGCAAGCACCATGCTCTACAAACTGAGCTAGAGGACAAAATAGTGTATGTTTACTGATATGTTTAATGATTTGTAATCTGTTGTTGTCCAGGGAGGGTTCTCCATGTTTATCCAGCTGATACCCATTGTTGTACTGATCCTGGTGTCCATCCTGAGCCAACTGATGGTGTCCACTCCCCCCTACAGCCTCTACTCCAGACCGTACGTACACACACACACACTGGAGTCGTGTTCAGTATGGCTCACTGTAGTTTAAAGTTTTGCAACAGAAAATTCAAATGTGTGTTTCTATTGGACACATCATGCATTTAGGAGGTACCCCTACGTTTCAAAATGTTTTCTCCCAACTGAACACGACCCAGGCCTTTTATTCTGGACCCCTGCTCCACATGCGCAGTGCTGATAAATGCTGTCAAATGGTGATGCATGCTATATGTAACGGACACACCTACCAGTAGTGTTTGATCATGCCCATAGCATCCTCTGTTCACCTGGTATAACTATATGATGCATGAAAAGAGCTGTGGATCAAGCTGTTCTCAGAACAGCCATATGTAACCTGACTGATGCCTGTCCTCTCCAGGTCCACGGGGCAGACGGTGAAACGGCAGACAGAGAACCTGCGTGTAGATTACTACGTCAACAGAGACTTCAAATCTGAGTATAAGGGCCCCAATCTGCAGAAGATTGAGAAGAACGTGGAGGAGGACTACGTGTCTAATGTCAGAAACAACTGCTGGAAGGAGAGGCAGACGAGTAAGTGTCCATCATGCCTCTATTAGAGTTGAGCACTATCCAGATTTTCATACCGTTTCTGTACCATACTGGATTTTTTTATAGTTATACTTAACTTTATAAGTTATAAATAGCTTTCCCTCGAAGTAGCTTAGTGTGACGTGGTTGATACTGACTGACACTTCTGTGTTCATCTCCCCCTTCTCTCTCAGAAACGGACTTGCTGTACGCTGCTAAGGTCTACAGGGACGACCGCCTGCGTAAGAAGGCTGAGCTGATGACCATGGATAACTGCAGGGAGTTGGACAGACTAAATGACCTGTTCAGGGGGGGCTGAGCCCGCTCCACACCGCAGGTTCCCACAGGACACTTTTAGAAGAGATATATGAATAGATATATGTATGTAAAAAAAACTTTTTTATTTTTTGTTTTTTTTTTAAGGGAAAAACCAGGAAGGAGAATTTTTTTTTTTTAGCCTTACCGTTGAAGTTCTAAGTTGTCCCCGTCCCTCCCCCAGTACACGTCCTTCCATCCTCCTCACCCTCTCCTCCTGCCTAACCCCCTCCCTGGGAACTGCCTTGCTGCATCTCAATTAACCGACTGAATAAGAAACCAACCAGCCTCCCAGAACACTTTGAGAACCACAACCTGTTTTTCCTCTTCTTTCCTTGCTTATCTTTTTGTGTTTTCCGGAAATAAGAACCCACTCTGGAAATGAACACTGACTGTAAAAGCAGAAGGAATCGTGGTCGTGCCGCTGAGTATTGAGGCGCCAAACATTCTGCTGTAACAAGCAAATCACAATCTTCTTCACTCTAGATGATCACTACTTCACCTGCTTGACTGTTTGATTTTTAGGCTCATCTGGAGATGCTGCCCTCCTTCCAATCCATACATTAGCAGTGCTAGTATCGTGAGGAACCCAGAGAATGCTTCCTAGCTACCACAGTGGAACCCTGTGGAACTCACAGAGGAACCTTGTGTGGAGTTCCATGGACCTTGAAGTTCATTCCGCAGATGAAAAAAAAACGGACATCTAAACTGTTATTCTTCATCAAGTTGTTGTACATTTTTCATTTTGAATGTTTGAAAGTTTATGGAGTTATTTAAGTAGAAAAACAATGTTTTTCTTAATTGCTTGACTAATCATTTGAATAAACTATAAATTATTACCAGAAGCAGTTTTGATTTGTTCCAAGCACAAGAGAATGAGTGTATGAAGCAGATGGAATAGTAGTGCAGGTTGAACAGAAGACTGGATAACACATCATTGCTACTCTTTCAGAAGGCGTAGGCCTATTATTTCCACACAAATATTCTCCCTGGCATACAGATCCATTGCTCTATTAGTAGTTTGCTGTATACAGTTTAGCCTTCATTTAGCAGGAAACCATATTTGAGGCTGGTCAAAGATGTGTTGACATGGGTTTTTATGGCTACATGCTCCGTCTTGGTACCCAAACATGTCGGTACTGTGATCCATAAAACTGCAATGCAACTGAACAAGTCTACTGGAAAGGGGGATTTGTTGTTTTTTCTGATTGTCCACATGTGAATTGTAGTGTGGCTTGTTGTTTCTGAAGAATCCGTAGCAAACTACATAGAGTATAAGCCTACAGGGATCATCACTTTATTTATTAATATTGCTTTAAAACAGAAACTAAGCCAATTTCTCAGTAAAAAAAACACGAAATCACCCATGAATATACATTTTCTACCGCTGGCATGCATGAACTTTGAACATTGACGCGTTATGCGTGCCCACGTGTACTGTAAGTGCAAATATATGTCTTGTCACTGATAGGCTTATTGCTGTCACGTGACTACTCCCCAACCGGAAAAGGAATTGTATGACAGTCGATCGGTTTACGTTGAATAGGAGTTATATTGAAACAACATTTGGGAAAGTGTGAAATGGTTTTCTATCGGCGTTTGGTGGAGTCATTACACTTTGGATTCACATGCTGACCAATTGCAACTATTTTATAGCATCTGGTGCTGACATCATGCATCATAACAGTTGCATCTCGGTTTTTCTCGTGGGTTTACTGTGTCCCTATGGATTTCTGAGCTATGTGTCTTCATGTAGTAAGGAACCAGAAACACCGGACTGGCGAATGACTTTAAAAACCATTCGTAATGGGATCCATAACATTGACAAATACCTAAACGTTGCTCTGGACTTATTTGGAGGACATGATGGATTGTGTCACTATGAATGCAGCGATGGTAAGGTCTCTCACTCAGGCTACAAACACACACACACAGTCAACACTTGTTGGTAGTGGAAATACAACATGGTCATAACTACTTTGATTATTGCTTATGTTATGCAGACAAGCCATTTACTAAAAAGCACATTTGAAAGGGATTATGTTCCACAGACTAAGGCGATAAGGACCACTGTACTGCCCTACCAAGCAAAAAGGCAGTAATTGCTCATTTTGTGTCAAATTAGTTATCTTTGCTACATTAAATACATGCTTAATCATGTGGACAAGTATCCTGCCTCTATTGTATTGTGTTTTGTAGAAAATGGGGGTCATGTTAGCAGTAACTGCAGAAAGTTACCGTGAAACCAAGGTAAATAAAAGCAATTTTTCTCAGTTCCACGCTATGAGCTGTTACTGCCTTTTTGCTTGGTATGGCAGTGTAGCTATCTTGAGTTGTAAACCATTACACTGGTACAACGCAACCCCCAATACTCTCTGTAGTCTCTCTGGACAGGTTGTCTCACTCAACAAGATAAAAGAACTCGGAGAACTCAGAACACCTCTACCTTTGCCGTTTCCTTGCAGGTTACAAACCAGAACCCCGGCCTGGTTACAAACCACCCCCACCCAATGGATGTGGGTCGCCCCTTTTCGGATTCCAGGTGAGCTAGTGTCATGTCTGACTTTGATCTATAGCAGTGGTCTTCCCTAATAGCCCTGGGGGGCCGCAGTGTGTGCAGGCTTTTGTCCCAGTCCAGCACTAACACACCTGATTCAGCAACTCATGTTTTTTATGATTAGCGGGACCTGTTTTTCAGGCAGTGAAGCCTGCACACTATATAGTGTATAAGCTATAGCTGCATCTCTGCAGGACCAGGAATAAAGACCCCCCCCCCCCCCCTCCCAATGGTTGTATTGTCACATACACCGGATAGGTGCAGTGAAATGGGTTGTTTTACTGGGTCAGCCATAGTAGTGCCGTGACCACTGTGTTATTAGATATTGCATTGAGTATTTGTGAGCGTTGATCTAATGGCCATCTGTTTTTTCTACTCTACAGTTTGACGTCGGCATCCCATCCTTGACCAAGTGCTGTAACCAGCATGACCGTTGCTATGACACCTGTAACCGTGATAAACATGACTGTGACGATGAGTTCCAGGAATGCCTGGAGACCATCTGCAGGAGATTACAGAAGATGTTGGGACTTGCCCAGAGTGTCCAAGGTAAGATGGCACCTGGGTTGTGTTCATTAGGGCATGCAACAGAAAATGTTTTACAATGGAATACGACAATAAGTGTTTCTTATTGTAGTTCCTGCCAGTTTCAGTCTGTTTTTTTTCAGTGTGTTGCCTAATGAACACCACTCTGATTCATGTATTGACATGCTCCCAGTGTTGAACACGGAGCAGGACTTGACTCAAGCATTCCTCACAGATAATTCAGTAGTGTGTCCACCGTCTTGTAGCCTGGTTAAATGATACTGAACACTGCGCTGTCCATTATTCCACTTCACTAGTGAGTGCAGCATTCAGTCTGGTTCAACCAGGCTAACAATCTTGCTGGTGGGGAAGATCATACAACTCATCCATATTACTACCTCTTCTATTACTTGTACATTTTTACTTTAATCTTATTATTGATATCAAACATGTATTTTTACTACTCTAATTACTTTGCTAACCAGTTTATAATAGCAATAAGGCACCTTGGGTGTTTGTGGTATATTGCCAATATACCACGGCTAAGGGCTGTATCCAGGCACTCCGTGTTGCGTCGTGCATAAGAAGAGCCCTTAGCCGTGGTATATTGGCCATATACCACACCCTATCGGGCCTTATTGCTTAATTATAGTACTGCAATGTTGAGGGAACTAGCACAAGCATTTCACTGCACCTTTTATACCTGCTGTAAACTGTGTATGTGGCAAATAACATTTTATGTTTATTCATTTTTCAGTGTATTCCATATGTCTGTATAACATGATCTACTCATCTTTCCATGTCTCTCTATACAGCATGTGAGAATACTGTGACCCTGCTGTTTGAGGCTGTCATGCACATGGGGTGTAAACCCTACATGGACAGCCAGAGAGATTCCTGCATATGCAAATTTGAAGTCAAGAGGGATCTCTGAGCTGCCATCCAGAGGGGATTCTGGGATCTATGAGCCATCACAGAAACATTTAAGTAAATACTGTATCTCGGGGGTTAGAGCTGTGGAAGTTTCTATTGATAACAATATGCTAAGCCATGTGAAGGGGCCTGGATGTGCTCTCAATAAATGAATGTTGGGTGATCAGAGTTTTTAAATAGCTATTTGATAATTTTCTATAATTGTTCTCCTATGCAAAGGTTGTTTAGTGGTTGTTGTTTATGTAATTTGTTTGCTCTGCCACACATTAAATGGAGTATCAACTAAGAGAGAGAATATTTATAAAAGGTAATAAGATATTGAAAGACATGTATGACTGCAAGCACATAATAATACAGTTATGAGGGTAATGGCTACATTATATTGCCCAGTAAGTGTATTGTTCTGGTTACTTTATAATTATTTATATTCAATGTGTAAATAGGCATCTTTACCTGTTGATGGAACCACTATGGAGTATTGCCCCAGTGGTTATGTTGTAGTTAAATAAAATAAGCAGTTCCATGTTATATGTTTTTTGTATTGTATTTGGTGATCTTGCCTCATTCACAGGCATACGCAAACATGCATTTGATTTTACAGTGTCCATCTGTATAATATCCAAAGATTTATATTGTTGATAATGGGCGAGTTTGTTTTTCATTGCCCGGTGCCCTGGGTGAACGTGGCCTATTGGTATTACTGTGGTATATCAGCCATTATACACTGGGTGGTTTTTCAAATATTTTTTATATTTAACTAGGCAAGTCAGTTAAGAACAAATTCTTATTTACAATGACGGCCTACCTAAAAGGTCAGCCCCTGGAGCAAATTATGGTTAAATGCCTTGCTCAAGGACACATCGACAGGTTTTTGACCTTGTCGGCTCAGGTATTCGAACCAGCAACCTTTCGGTTACTGGTCCAACGCTCTAACCGCTAGGCTACCTGCTGCCCAGGGTTTGAGCCCTGAATGCTGATTGGCTAACAGCCGTGGTATATCAGATCGTATACCACTGGTATTACAAAACATTTATTTGTACACATCTAATTACTTTGGTAACCAGTTTATAATAGCAGTAAGGCACCTCAGGGGTTTGTGGTATATGGCCAATATACCAAGGCTAAGGGCTGTATCCAGTCACTCCGCGTTGCGTCGTTCTTAAGAACAGCCCTTAGCCGTGGTATATTGGCCATATACCACATCCCCTCGGGCCCTATTGCTTAAATAGGCTAGAAGTAGTTTGAAAAAAAGCAGTTGGACACTTGCCCTACTTGAGCTACGTTTTGCATATAGGTTATAGCCTACCTTTTAGGAGGACGATTTGCAGGCAGAGACAAATGGGTCATCAATATTGATTGAAAATGAAAAGGCTCAACACTTCCTCACCATGGTAGCCTATGCGCGCGTTACGCCTTTCCCTTTTCAGTGGTCTTGTTTTTTTTTATTACACCTTGATTAACGTTGGTTGGACTGCCACATCCCCCCCCTGCATAGGCAGCCTACTCTATTTCATTGCGACCAGACTATAATCTCTCGTGGACAGATGAAACGGCGATAATCTGTCAAGGCTCATGTAGGATCATGTGATTATGAGTAGCATTGAGGGGATTTGATTAATCTGGCCCGGGCGTCCGGCTGACATGTTTTGCAACGGGGGAGAGCTGATTGCGTTTGTTTTGGAACCGGGGTGCCTCCCGGGCGTGAGACAGGTGCCCCGTTCAAAACCCATGGCGAAGTCAGCTCAAAAGTGACGTAATTAGCTCGTGGAGTAATGAGTAGGATTCCTTGTTTTCACATACAAAAGTGATTGCTTTTGATAAAAAAAATCTTTATCTGCCTTTTCAATGAAAACTAGATTTAAAATGCAGACATATTTCATGGAAAATAGATGTAAGCCTATGTATGTTTCTGGACGATGCACCATACTGTTTTATTGACTGTTCGATTTGATTTTGCCCATTCACGTCAAGGAACCGGTGCCCCGCGGTACAGCATAATCAAATCTGCCCAGTAGTTCCTGGTTTTGGGTTTTCGCTGTTGATTATTTGGACTAATCAGGATTGGGCGAAGGTGGTGCATAAAGCTCCAATCAGCAGTTATATTTTTTGATTTATAAACTAATGATATGCACCCATTGATTCTTGAAGAATATGCTATAATTTATAAGTGCCTCGTTAACTTAGTTCAACTGGCATACCCCATCAGAACCCCAAATATAAGCTTGTTTTACTCCAAGGCTTGTAAACAAAGTAAATGTAAACAAATAGGCCTACGATAGCCTCAAAACATGGTTAAAACTATATTTTTTATATAATGGATGATCAGTCCTTGCATCCTTTGCTCCGTCTATGATTTTGAGAGACGTTACATTTCTCCAGACCCATCCCTCAACTTTTTACCGACAACCACTTTGCTATTGTTCCTACTGCTGATTGATGCTTTAACTGGTGCGGTGACTTTCAAACCCCTGTGAGGACGATAAACGGTTAACACAAGATTACACAGCCACAAAATCAAAATGGTTTGTCTAGTAAAAATAAACACAGGCGGAAGTAGCAGAGGGAGGGTTTTGGCCCGAGACATAAAAGTTCGATACACTAATTTCCTTGAATTTTTTCTGGACCTGGGGACTGTGAAAAGACCCCTGGTGGCATGTCTGCTGAGGTCTAGAATTTAGGGAATGAAGACTGTTTATAGAAATGTTATTACACCTGTCATATTATATATTGCATTGAATATTTGTGAGCATTGATCAAATGGCCATCTCTTTTTTCTACTCTACAGTTTGACGTCGGCATCCCGTCCTTGACCAAGTTCTGTGACCAGCAGGACCAAGTCTATGACACCTGTAACCGTGACAAACACGACTGTGACTTGCCCAGAGTTTCCATGGTAAGATGGAACCTGGTTTGTGTTCATTAGGGCATGCAACAGAAAATATTTGTATATGAAAATGAGGGTTCCTTATCGGAGAACTCCAGCTAGTTTTCTGTTTTCTTCCGTGCGGTGCCTAATGAACACAACCCTGGTTAATGTATTGACATGGTCCCAGTGTCAAGCATTTCTCACAGTTAATGAAATAATGTCTCCACCATATTGTAGCCTGGTTAAATCATACTGAACTCTGCACATTGTCAGTTGTTTCACTTCACTAGTAAGTGCAGCATTCAGTCTGGTTCAACCAGGCTAACAATCTTGCTGGTGGGGAAGATCATACAACTCATCCATATTACTACCTCTTATATTACTTGTACATTTTTACTTGACTCTTATTATTGATATTGATGATTGATGATTGTACTGCAATGTTGAGGGAGCGAGCACACAAGCATTTAGCTGCACCTTTTATACTGCTGTAAACGGTGTACGTGACAAATACAATTAGATTGTATGTCTAACATATATATTTTTTAAAACCTTTATTTAACTAGGCAAGTCAGTTAAGAACAAATTCTTATTCACAATGACGGCCTACCTACAGGGACAGCCATACTACTATGTTGCCCCTGGAGCAAATTAGGGTGCCTTGCTCAAGGACACAGACAGGTTTTCACCTTGTTAGCTCAGGGATTTGATCCAGCAACCTTTCGGTTACTGGCCCAACACTCTAACCACTAAGCTACCTGCCACCCATGATCTACTCGGGTTGATGATCTACAATGTCTCTCTTTATACAGTGCGTGAGAATACTGAAACCCTGCTGTTTAAGGCTGTCATGTACATGGGGTGTAAACCCTACATTGACATCCAGAGAGACTCCTGCACATGCAAATTGGAAGTCAAATTTAATCTATGAGCTGACATTTTTGAGCTTGCCTCATTCACAGACATACGCAAACATGTATTTTGTTTTTACAGTATCTATCTGCATAATGTCACACCCTGAAACATGTTTTATATTATACTAAACAAACGTATTTTGTTTTAACAGTATCCCTCTGCATAATGTCACACCCTGAAACATGTTTTATACTATACTAAACAAAAATGTATTATATTATACTGAACAAAAATATAAACGCAACATAAAAAGTGTTGGTACCAAGTGTTGGTCCCATGAGCTGAAATAAAAGATCCCTGAAATGTTCCATACACACTAAAAGCTTATTTGTTTACATCCCTGTTAATGAGCCAATCCCCCTTTGCCAACATAATCCATCCACCTGACTGTTGCGTTTATACTATATTTTATACTATATTTTTGTTTAGTATATATTTGGCTCTGTTAAACGGTCCTCAGTGGCTACAATGTGGCATTATACGGAAGTTGTAAAGAGCAACGCTTGACTGACATGCCCAGTTGCCAATTGCATCCCGTTTATGTGTAGATCAGCCAATCAGCTTAAAGCAACGGGAAGTTTTCTCATCCGTCAGCGTTTGTAAAGCAGATACATTATTCACTTGCGTGTACACGTTGAAAGGAGAACATAGCGCAACCATGTCGCGTTCAGGGAACGAAGACACTAAAGGTAAGAACAAGTCCTCTTTTTAAGTTATAGATATACTATATGTATGTAGTGGTCGTAGTAGTCCTGCGGTTTAATGTAATGTTGTGGTCATAGAATTCATATAAGACAAATATGAAAGAAATACTCTCAGAAGACAGTTCGGAACCTCCCTGGGAAAGGAAAGTAATAAAATAAATAAATAAATCACTTGCTCAAGGATTTCACAATTTCCCCTTCATTTACCTCGCTTATCTTTAACTGTTCTAATAGGTGTATAAAGTGTATGTGCCGCGTTATGTCTGTTTGTACTGTTGTTACAGTAGCCAAGGGTGTTGTTCACTGCCAGATTAATCGCCTTAAGAGACACTAAGCAATAGCCTGAGGACTACGTTACTGCCAGACAAGCACAGACTTCAATTAACATAACACCAGATATAAAATCAGGTTAAGTCAAAGTTATCAGTGCACAGACTTGTTTCACAGGTCTGTCAAATCTTACTGTATTGTCTCATGTGTGATTTTGGTCTCTAACCATTCACAGGGAGCGTTGAAAAAGACAGCAAAACAGCATCGAGGACAGGTGAGTACATACGGGTCTGATATCAGGTTAGGTATGTCTAGGTGATCAGTGCTTGTATATTGTAGAGACGTATGCTAATGTACATTCTAATCCAAAACAGAAAGTGTTTGAGCTACTGTTATAAAGAAACTACCTTATCGTGAAATTGCATTTTTACAAAACTCAAAGTACACGCTAATTATGTAATGATTAACACAAACCTGTAGTTATTTGTCTGTTTAGTGTTTGCACTCAGCAATCACCTGAATCAAAACGAATATACCCTCCTATTGTGCTCACAAAAATAACCCTTAACACAAGAAACATAAGGAAATGGAACAGCAGATTTCCCTTTTTGCCGGTCCTCAATTGGAAGAATTGTCCAAATCCTGCTTCTCCCCACACCTGCAACAGCAGCACAAGAAAATAGCATGTGCAATAGGAGAGCGTTGTCACTGGACTACTGGTCTTAACACCTGTAACCAGCCTATTGAAAACCACCAGGATTGGGTGCTTATTGAACAATGGTTGCTTGACCCCAGAGTTGTAGCCTAGGCATTCCCTAAAGCATTGGAAACAATTTGCATCGAACCTGCTGAGTGTTGAGATATCTGAAAGCTGTAAAACCACGAGAGGGCTTTGAGAAGCCATAAAATACAAATTCATGCAAGATTGTCAAGCCTGTTCAGATTGTATGTCCCTTTCTCTTTCTCTTCATCAGGTCCTAGTGAGAACCTTACAGAAACAGATGGGTATTTCAGCAGGTAACTATTAGTAATAATATTACTCATTACATTGTTATAAATTACTTGACTGTAATGAACACGTGGTTGAAATAAGTTCAAGTATGTTAAAAGTTGAAATGAACAGATAGTTCCTAATTTTTTCTGGTAACCGATAAGAAATCAACACTCTCTGTTAATGGCTCTCGTTCAGCTACACCCACTATGGCGTAACAAGGTCATGGAATTTACAGTGGACCATGTGTATCTTGCAGCAGTTCTTTCTCTATGGATCCTGCGGAGGAGTATAAGATGGACCACAAGCGGAGAGGCATGGCTCTCATCTTCAACCAGGAGCACTTCTTCTGGCGTCTGGGGATGCACCCCCGCAACGGGACCAATGCTGACCGCAACAACCTCGTCAAAAGGTATACATGGTATCAGATATGATTGTGCTTCATAACTCCATATAGACCGGTTCAGTCAACTGTAGTGCTGATGTAATTGTTTAAAAAGTTCATAAACATGTTTGACACTTGATTTTTCTGATTCAGATTTCAGGACTTGAACTTTGAAGTGCAAGCCTATGATAATCTGAAGGTGGAGGAAGTTCTGGATAAAATCAGTGAGGGTAAGCAGCACTTCAAGTCATTCGATACTTCCTCAAATAAGAAGCTTAACATACATGCCACAGATACTGTATCAGTCACAGTATAGTATTGTACTTCAGAATAATAAATCATACATGTCTGATACTCTATAGCGGCTGAGGCCAACCATGCAGATGCAGACTGCTTCGTGTGCGTCTTTCTGAGCCACGGAGAGAACGACCACGTCTATGCTCACGATGGCAAGATCTCTATCCAGGACCTCACTGCCCTGTTCAAAGGAGACCAGTGTAAGAGCCTGGTGGGCAAGCCCAAGATCTTCATACTACAGGTAAACAGTCAGATAATGAGATGATGCCTTTAAATATAACCATTTTAGATTTGTTTTACATTCAGTACTGTTGACTCATAGACCTATAAACCATATCTGATGCTTGGGGGCCGGTGAAGGCAAATCTTCCTCAGACACCATACTATTTTCATTATTTTTGTAAACATTTGATCCAAAAAATATATTCTGCTAAATCAACATTTTTCATTATAACACCTCCACCATATTAATTGATGTTTTGACTATTTTATGTTTCTGATTTGATTGACACCGACAGGCGTGCCGTGGGGATAAGCATGACGAGCCAGTGACAGCCATGGACGTGGTGGACAGCGAAGTGAAGACCAATGAGGTGGTGGTGGACGCTGGGGTGGTCTACACCCTCCCTGCTGGCGCTGACTTCATCATGTGCTACTCTGTGGCTGAGGGTGAGGAAGACTTGGCACAGCTGAGATAGTTCATTACTGAAAAGAAGAAATACTCTAAAAATAGCGGTTGTAAATGAGGATAGATGCATAGGCCAGTGATGCATGGAGAATAAATACACAAATTCATTATTTTAATTCCTTCTCAACAGACTCAGTTACTATTTTGCACCCAACTCTTTACTGTAACTTATATACAGTTATGCTGTTCCAAAATAACTGTTATCTAGCATTTGATCACTTGATTATCCTTTGCTTCTCACTTGGATGAATGGAATGCAGATCTAACTGCCATACTTGTTCCCTGTCTCACTGTGTGTTTGTTCAGGCTACTATTCCCACCGTGAGACGATCAACGGCTCCTGGTACATCCAGGACCTGTGTGGGGCCTTCCGGAAGTTCGGGGATTCCCTGGAGTTCACGGAGCTCCTGACCCTGGTCAACAGGAAGGTGTCCATGAGGAGCGTCGGGAATAGTGACAACCGGAACGCCATCGGGAAGAAACAGGTCCCCTGCTTCGCTTCCATGCTCACCAAGAAGCTCTACTTCAGACCCAAGAAGCAGTAATGTTTCCATCCACTGGGCAGCTGCTACTTCATTCCTGAATCTTGCTGTAGTTGTTTTGAATGTTTTTTGGGAGAAAGGTGGTCCTTGACTATAATGTCTGGTTGTTCTTTTTGTTAAACTTTTGTCTATATTATTTAGATTCTTGTCTTGAGGACCATGAAATGCACAAATCAAGCTGTGCATATTCCCTTTACTCTGATCTCCAAGGAAACCAAATGTAATTAGCTGATGATTGTGTTTGCAGTGTTATTTTAACACACATTCTGTGGCGGCAAACCTGACTGAAAACAAAGCATGTACTATACTGGTTAAACCTGCTTGGATGCTCGGCTTCAGGGCTTAGAGCTTTCCCTGTTTGTGTCAACTGAGGTCCTGGAATGTATCTGCAGGCCAGGTAAAAGAGTGACATGAGAATGGTAATTGAGCATTAACATTTCAGATGGCTTTATTCTCAGTCTGTCTGTTGATAGCTATTTGTTGAGAGGCGATTCTCAGTCAGTAAAGGATTTTGCAACACCAGTGCTTTTAGGCCTTTCCCCTTGAGAGAATACTGCTAATTCGGTCCTAAGTGTGGGGGCTGTTAATCCTGGGGTCCTGAACAGTAACCAGCGGTGGTTATGGGGAGCAATCCCCGGAAAAAGTGGACACTTAGCATCTCTTGAAATACAAGCATCTACTTTTTTTCAGGGATTTTTCCCCATAACCACTGCTGGTCACAGGAATGGGAACCCCATGTATTAACCCCATCAGTCCTCCAACCACTACAGTGGCAACGGAACCACACTTAAGTGACTGGGATAAAACCCACAATCTCACAGGCACAAGCCTTACATCTGTGCCACCGATTGCTTCACACTTCAAAACACATCTTTGTACGTTTGACATCAACATTTGATTTAGACTAAATCAAAAGAGATGAGGATTGAACCCACAACCTCTCGGTTGCAAGGACCGGGATTTAACCTCAAATTCTTCACACTCAAAGAGCTTCTCTTTGTATGTTTGACATCGACAGTTACAGAAACTGTCAATCAAGCACAAGAGATATAGATTGAACCCACAACCTCTTAAAGGCAGGGACCAAACCCCTTACCCATCTGGTGCTCTGTAGTCAGGAGGATGAAAAGTAAGAATTCCACAGCTGCTGGTCCTCCATTACAGACGCAATCTGGGCCTAAAGCTAACAATGATGTGCTTCATAATGTGTTGCCTCCCCACTTAGACCTCTGAGCTTGCTCTGCCAAAAAGGGAATTTGTGTTGTGATGTGCTTAGTTTTTACATGTTTTGAAAGCGGCACACTAAAATGTGAACAAACAACTCCAATATGTTAAGTACCTCAGGGAGTCAAGTGTCTAGTGTCTCAAAGATGTTAAGTGAACACTGCAAGTTTGGTCACATGACCTACTGTACTACTACTGACTCAGGAAGACTAAAGAAGCCATGGACCGTGTTTACTGACACTATGGTAGTGCCTTTGCTTGCTATTTCAAATCAATGGCCTTTTAATTAACTATAAGAAAAAGAACAGCTTTTTGTTCTTTTTTATTGAGGGTATTCGACAATTGTTTTTATTTTAAGATAAGATCACTTTATTGGTCAGTTACACACAAGGTCCACCTGAAATTTGACTTTTAACCCAACCCGAAAGGGTCCAACCTCCAAAAGAGACACATGCATACACATTGAGGTTTTGGAGAGGTGTGGGGATCTGCCACACTGGGCGGCCGGGAAGCTGTTCTTGTGGGGGGTTAAGTGCCTTGCCCAAGGGCCCAACGGCATCTAGGATTTGATACCAGCAGCCCTCCGTTTGCCAGTTCACTTCCCAACAGATTTATCCCATCGGGCCCAGGATTCGACACCCTCCGGTTGCTGGCTCGTCTCTAACTGCTAGGCTACCTGCCACTCCATTTTTGTACAACTTTAACAGCACCAATCTTTTTAAATAGCATTTTTTTAATACTACATGAGTACAGGCATATTCTTCAGCCAGAGAATATGCTCAAGTGTGCATTATATAGCTCAGAGAAGACAACTCAGGGTACCAATAAACGATCGTCTCATGTTTAAAAAAAATCTTTATTGTTAGTCACTTATATTATTTTAATAAAGCAATGACAATGTATGAGGTTCTGCTCTATTGTATGTAAACCTGTGTGCTGGACACCAATTCATGTTTCTATATGAAATGGGGACCATTTTAGCCACGATGGGTGAATATAAGGAACCTCTGCTTAGTAAGAGTAAGGTACTTTTCTTGTTATGTTGTCTACCAGGGACATTTGGCTCTGAGGTGGGGTTTGCACTACTATCATCTGGAGAGGTGTGGGGGCTCCTATTGAATTAGAATCTCTCATTTATACAATTACAGTCGTAAAACTGTTGAAATATGTTTGGGGTTTTGATGATAGAAATTAATGTCTGAATTGAGGTGCAATAAAATATTGAAATTTGATGTGTGTTCCGTCTTAGTTCTCTTAATATTTGTAAACATGCAGAATGTATAATCTCATCACACACTATTTCACATTCAGAACCTTGCTCTTCTATAAGAAATGACACAACTACTACCATGATCAATCTGAACACAACCACCATGATCCATTGAAACACAACCTCCATGATCCATTTGGCAAAACCGCCATGATCCATCTGAACACAACCGCCATGGTCCATGTGAACACAACCACCATGATCCATGTGAACACAACCACCATGATCCATATGAACACAACCACCATGATCCATCTGAACACAACCACCATGATCCATGTGAATACAACCACCATGATCCATGTAACACAACCACCATGATCCATCTGGTGCAGAATCATTTGTGTATCACTTCTCATTGTTATCAGGGATTGAATTCTAACTCGAGGAGTCAGTCACATATGGGCACGTGACTACTCTGACAGCTCTAAGTCATCGTAAGGAGACTGGACCAGGCGTGACTGAAATGAAAATGAAAGCATCTTGTTCAAGTGCCCTGTAGTGACCTTATTCTTTGTGATACATTGCCTGGGTCCTGTACTATACCTGCTTGGTGAGGACATAGTAGGGTCCTGTACTATACCTGCTTGGTGAGGACATAGTAGGGTCCTGTACTATACCTGCTTGGTGAGGACATAGTAGGGTCCTGTACTATACCTGCTTGGTGAGGACATAGTAGGGTCCTGTACTATACCTGCTTGGTGAGGACATAGTAGGGTCCTGTACTATACCTGCTTGTTGAGGACATAATAGGGTTAGGGTCCTGTACTATACCTGCTTGGTGAGGACATAGTAGGGTCCTGTATTTTACCTGCTTGGTGAGGACATAGTAGGGTCCTGTACTATACCTGCTTGGTGAGGACATAGTAGGGTCCTGTACTATACCTGCTTGGTGAGGACATAGTAGGGTCCTGTACTATACCTGCTTGGTGAGGACATAGTAGGGTCCTGTAGTATACCTGCTTGGTGAGGACATAGTAGGGTCCTGTACTATACCTGCTTGGTGAGGACATAGTAGGGTCCTGTAGTATACCTGCTTGGTGAGGACATAGTAGGGTCCTGTAGTATACCTGCTTGGTGAGGACATAGTAGAGTCCTGTATTACACCTGCTTGGTGAGGACATAGTAGGGTCCTATACTATACCTGCTTGGTGAGGACATAGTAGGGTCCTGTACTATACCTGCTTGGTGAAGACATAGTAGGGTCCTGTACTATACCTGCTTGGTGAGGACATAGTAGGGTTCTGTATTTTACCTGCTTGGTGAGGACATAGTAGGGTCCTGTACTATACCTGCTTGGTGAGGACATAGTAGGGTTAGGGTCCTTTAATATACCTGCTTGGTGAGGACATAGTAGGGTTAGGGTCCTGTATTATACCTGCTTGCTGAGGACATAGTAGGGTCCTGTATTATACCTGCTTGGTGAGGACATATTAGGGTTAGGGTCGGTACATATTTATTGAACTGTACATATTTGTAGGTATTGTATCTTGAAACTGTAATTACCGGTCAAAAGAAGATAGCCCTATTTGGTCAAATATCAAGTCCATATTATGGCAAGAACAGCTCAAATAAGCAAAGAGAAATAACAGTCCATCATCACGTGACTACTCTGACTGCTCTAAGTCATCGTAAGGAGACTGGAGCTGTTCTTGGACCAGGCGTGACTGAAATGAAAATTAAAGCATCTTGTTCAAGTGCCCTGTAGTGACCTTATTCTTTGTGATACATTGCCTTGACTACTTGTATTAAGACAGTGTACAATACCTGCTTGGTGAGGACATAGTAGGGTCCTGTACTATACCTGCTTGGTGAGGACATAGTAGGGTTCTGTATTTTACCTGCTTGGTGAGGACATAGTAGGGTCCTGTACTATACCTGCTTGGTGAGGACATAGTAGGGTTAGGGTCCTTTAATATACCTGCTTGGTGAGGACATAGTAGGGTTAGGGTCCTGTATTATACCTGCTTGCTGAGGACATAGTAGGGTCCTGTATTATACCTGCTTGGTGAGGACATATTAGGGTTAGGGTCGGTACATATTTATTGAACTGTACATATTTGTAGGTATTGTATCTTGAAACAGTAATTACCGGTCAAAAGAAGATAGCCCTATTTGGTCAAATATCAAGTCCATATTATGGCAAGAACAGCTCAAATAAGCAAAGAGAAATAACAGTCCATCATCACGTGACTACTCTGACTGCTCTAAGTCATCGTAAGGAGACTGGAGCTGTTCTTGGACCAGGCGTGACTGAAATGAAAATTAAAGCATCTTGTTCAAGTGCCCTGTAGTGACCTTATTCTTTGTGATACATTGCCTTGACTACTTGTATTAAGACAGTGTACAATACCTGCTTGGTGAGGACATAGTAGGGTCCTGTACTATACCTGCTTGGTGAGGACATGGTAGGGTTAGTGTCCTGTACTATACCTGCTTGGTGAGGACATAGTAGGGTCCTGTAGTATACCTGCTTGGTGAAGACATAGTAGGGTCCTGTACTATACCTGCTTGGTGAGGACATAGTAGGGTCCTGTACTATACCTGCTTGGTGAGGACATAGTAGGGTCCTGTACTATACCTGCTTGGTGAGGACATAGTAGGGTTAGTGTCCTGTACTATACCTGCTTGGTGAGGACATAGTAGGGTCCTGTAGTATACCTGCTTGGTGAAGACATAGTAGGGTCCTGTACTATACCTGCTTGGTGAGGACATAGTAGGGTCCTGTACTATACCTGCTTGCTGAGGACATAGTAGGGTCCTGTACTATACCTTCTTGGTGAGGACATAGTAGAGTTAGGATCCTGTACTATACCTGCTGCCTTTTGTGGGGTAAAACTCAGTCTGATTAGCTGGGCCTGGCTCCCCAGTGGATGGGCCTATGTCCTCCCAGGCCCACCCATGTCTGTGCCCCTGCCCAGTCATGTGAGATCAGGGCCTAATTTATTTATTTCAATTCACTGATTTCCTTATATGAACTGAAACTCAGTAAAAGTCCTCAGTGGCTACAATGTGGTGTTATACAGAAGTAAAGAGCAATGCTTGACTGACATGCCCAGTTGCCAATTATATTGGAGATCATCCAAGGGGCGGGAAGTTTTCTTCATTAGATGAATGCAGATGCATTTTTCACTTGCGTGTGCACGTTGAAAGGAGAATAGACTGCAACCATGTCACGTTCAGGGAATGAAGACACTAAAGGTAAGAAAAACGTGTAGATATACCAGAATTCAAATAAGACAAATTTGAGAATTCTCAGAAGACAGTTTACTGTTCTAATAAGTTTATAAGGTGTATGTCCGCATTAACTGTCTGATTGTACCAAGGGCAGAACTATGGTTTTAGCGGGGGGGGGGGGGTTACTGTCAGATAAGACCAAATACTTCAATTAACATAACCTGATTTTATATCAGGTGTTATTGTCAATGTTATCAGTGTACAGACTTGTTTCACAGGTCTGTCAAATCTTACTGTATTGTCTCATGTGTGATTTTGGTCTCTAACCATTCACAGGGAGCGTTGAAAAAGACAGCAAAACAGCACCGAGGACAGGTGAGTACATACGGGTCTGATATCAGGTTAGGTATGTCTAGGTGATCAGTGCTTGTATATTGTAGAGACGTATGCTAATGTACATTCTAATCCAAAACAGAAAGTGTTTGAGCTACTGTTATAAAGAAACTACCTTATCGTGAGATTGCATTTTTACAAAACTCAAAGTACACGCTAATTATGTAATGATTAACACAAACCTGTAGTTATTTGTCTGTTTAGTGTTTGCACTCAGCAATCACCTGAATCAAAACGAATATACCCTCCTATTGTGCTCACAAAAATAACCCTTAACACAAGAAACATAAGGAAATGGAACAGCAGATTTCCCTTTTTGCCGGTCCTCAATTGGAAGAATTGTCCAAATCCTGCTTCTCCCCACACCTGCAACAGCAGCACAAGAAAAGGACTACTGGTCTTAACACCTGTAACCAGCCTATTGAAAACCACCAGGATTGGGTGCTGATTGAACAATGGCTGCTTGACCCCAGAGTTGTAGCCTAGGCATTCCCTAAAGCATTGGAAACAATTTGCATCGAACCTGCTGAGTGTTGAGATATCTGAAAGCTGTAAAACCATATGAGAGGGCTTTGAAAAGCCATAAAATCCAAATTCATGCAAGATTGTCAAACCTGTTCAGATTGTATGTCCCTTTATCTTTCTCTTCATCAGGTCCTAGTGAGAACCTTACAGAAACAGATGGGTATTTCAGCAGGTAACTATTAGTAATAATATAACTCATTACATTGTTATAAATTACTTGACTGTAATGAACACGTGGTTGAAATAAGTTCAAGTATGTTGAAAGTTGAAGTGAACAGATAGTTCCTCATTTTTTCTGGTAACCGATAAGAAATCAACACTCTCTGTTAATGGCTCTCGTTCAGCTACACCCACTATGGCATAACAAGGTCATGGTATTTACAGTGGACCATGTGTTTCTTGCAGCAGTTCTTTCTCTATGGATCCTGCGGAGGAGTATAAGATGGACCACAAGCGGAGAGGCATGGCTCTCATCTTCAACCAGGAGCACTTCTTCTGGCGTCTGGGGATGCCCCTCCGCAACGGGACCAATGCTGACCGCGACAACCTCGTCAAAAGGTATACATGGTATCAGATATGATTGTGCTTCATAACTCCATATAGACCGGTTCAGTCAACTGTAGTGCTGATGTAATTGTTTAAAAAGTTAATGCCTAAACATGTTTGACACTTGATTTTTCTGATTCAGATTTCAGGACTTGAACTTTGAAGTGCAAGCCTATGATAATCTGGAGGTGAAGAAAGTTCTGGATAAAATCCGTCAGGGTAAGCAGCACTTCAAGTCATTCGATACTTCCTCAAATAAGAAGCTTAACATACATGCCACAGATACTGTATCAGTCACAGTATAGTATTGTACTTCAGAAAAATAAATCATACATGTCTGATACTCTATAGCGGCTGAGGCCAACCATGCAGATGCAGACTGCTTCGTGTGCGTCTTTCTGAGCCACGGAGAGAACGACCACGTCTATGCTCACGATGGCAAGATCTCTATCCAGGACCTCACTGCCCTGTTCAAAGGAGACCAGTGTAAGAGCCTGGTGGGCAAGCCCAAGATCTTCATACTACAGGTAAACAGTCAGATAATGAGATGATGCCTTTAAATATAACCATTTTAGATGTAAGGCTTTTTACATTCAGTACTGTTGACTCATAGACCTGTAAACCATATCTGAAGCTTGGGGGCCAGTGAAGGCAAATCTTCCTCAGACACCATACTATTTTCATTTTTTTTGTAAACATTTGATCCAAAAAATATATTCTGCTAAATCAACATTTTTCTTTATAACATCTCCACCATATAAATTGACGTTTTGATTGTTTTATGTTTGACACTGACAGGCGTGCCGTGGGGATAAGCATGACGAGCCAGTGACAGCCATGGTGGCTGGTGAAGTAAAGACCAATGAGGTGGTGTTGGACGCTGGGGTGGTCTACACCCTCCCTGCTGGCGCTGACTTCATCATGTGCTACTCTGTGGCTGAAGGTGAAGAAGACTTGGCACAGCTGATATAGTCCATTACTGAAAAGAAGAAATACTCTAAAAATGTATTTATTAAGCCCTTTTTACATCAGCCAATGTCGCAAAGTGCTTTACAGAAACCCAGCCTAAAACCCCAAACAGCAAGCAATGCAGATGTAGAAGCATGGTGGCTAGGAAAAACTCCCTAGAAAGGCAAAAACCTAGGAAGAAACCTAGAGAGGAACCAGACTCTGAGAGGTGGCCAGTCCTCTTCTGGCTGTGCCGGGTGGAGATTATAACAATTCATGGCCATTAAGGCCAGATCTTTCTCCAAGATGTTCAAACTTTCATAGATGACCAGCAGGGTCAAATAATAATCATATTGGTTGTAGAGGTTGCAACAGGTAAATATATCAGGAGTGAATGTCACTTGGCTTTTCATAGCCAGGCATTTAGATGCGGTAGAGAGTGCAGGTACGGTGCGATAGAGCGCAGGTGCGGTAGAGAGCGAGAGCGAGAGAGAGCAAGAGAGAGAGGGAGAGAGAGTGATGAAAACAGCAGGTCTGGGACAAGGTGGCACTTCCGATGAACAGGTCAGGGTTCCATAACCGCAGGCAGAAGAGTTGAAACCGGTGCAGCAGCACGACCAGGTGGACTGGGGACAGCTAGGAGTCATCAGGGCAGGTAGTCCTGAAGCATGGTCCCGGGCTCAGGTCCTCTGGGAGGGGAGGTAGAAAGGGAGAGAGAGAGAGAATTAGACACTGTGGCCCCCTCCGACAATACCTCCGACAATACCCCCGGACAGGGCCAACCAGGCAGGATATAACCCCACCCACTCTGCCAAAGCACAGCCCCCACACCAATCGAGGGATATCAACAACCACCAATTTACTACCCTGAGACAAGGCTGAGTATAGCCCACGAAAGATCCCCTCTACTGCACAAGCCCGAGGGGGCGACAAACCGGACAGGAAGTGATGCACCCCTCCTAGAGATGGCATGGAAAGCACCCCGTAATAGTGTCAGAGGCAGAGTATCCCAATGGAAAGACGGGAACCGGCCAGGCAGAGACAGCAAGGGTGGTTTGTCGCTCCAGAGCCTTGCCATTCACCCTTGCACTCCTGGGCCAGACTACACTCCATCATAGACTTAAAGGTCGAGACCGAGTCTGCGTCTCTCACATGGATAGGCAGACCAGTCCATAAAAATGTAGCTCTATAGGAGAAAGCACTGCCTCCAGCTGTTTGCTTAGAAATTCTAGGGACAATAAGGAGGCCTGCGTCTTGTGACCGGAGCGTACGTATAGGTATGTACGGCAGGACCAAATCTGAGAGATAAGTAGGAGCAAGCCCATGTAATGCTTTGTAGGTTTGCAGTAAAACCTTGAAATCAGCCCTAGCCTTAGCAGGAAGCCAGTGTAGAGAGGCTAGCACGGGAGTAATATGATCAAATGTCTTGGTTCTAGTCAGGATTCTAGCAGCCATATGTAGCACTAATTTAAGTTTATTTAGTGCTTTATCCGGGTAGCCGGAGAGTAGAGCATTGCAGTAATCTAATCTAGAAGTGACAAAAGCATGGATTAGCTTTTCTGCATCATTTTTCGACAAAAAATGTCTGATTTTTTACAATGTTACGAAGATGGAAAAGAGCTGTCCTTGAAATATTCTTGATATTTTCGTTAAAAGAGAGATCAGGGTCCAGAGTAACGCAGAGGTCCTTCACAGTTTTTTGGGGGACGACTGTACAACCATCAAGATTAATTGTCAGATCCAAAAGCAGATCTCTTTTTTTCTTGGGACCTAGAACTAGCATCTCTGTTTTGTCGGAGTTTAGAAATAAAACATTTGCTGCCATCCACTTCCTTTTGTCTGAAACACAGGCTTCCAGGGCAGGCAATTTTGGGTCATCACCATGTTTCATCGAAATGTACAGCTGTGTGTCGTCCGCAAAGCAATGGAAATTAACATTGTTTCCGGATGACATCACCAAGAGGTAAAATATATAGTGAAAACAATAGTGGCCCTAAAATGGAACCTTGAGGAACACCGAAACCTTCAGAGGACAAACCATCCATGAAGACGAACTGATATCTCTCTGACAGATAAGCTCTAAACCAGGCAAGAACTTGTCCATATAGACCAATTAAGGTTCCCAATCTCTCCAAAAGAATATGGTGGTCGATGGTGTCAAAAGCAGCAGTAAGGTCTAAGAGCACAAGGACAGATGCAGAGCCTTGGTCTGACGCCATTAAAAGGTAATTTACCACTTTCACGAGTGCAGTTTCAGTGCTATGATAGGGTCTAAAACCAGACTGAAGTGTTTTGTATACATTATAATTTGTCTTCAGGAAGGCAGCTTTTCCTAACATTTTTGAGAGAAATGGGAGATTTGATTTAGGCCGAATAGTTTTTTACATTTTCTCGGTCAAGGCTTGGCTTTTTCAAGAGAGGCTTTATTACTGCCACTTTTAGAGAGTTTGGTACACATCAGGTGGATAGGGAGCCATTTATTATGTTCAGCATAGGAGGGCCAAGCACAGGAAGTAGCTCTTTCAGTAGTTTAGTTGGAATAGGGTCCAATACGCAGGTTGAAGGTTTAGAGGCCATGACAATTAAATGAGGATAGATGCATAGGCCAGTGATGCATGGAGAATAAAGACACAAATTCATTATTTTAATTCCTTAAGACTGTTACTATTTTGCACCCAACTCGTTTCTTGTATACAGTTATGCTGTTTAGACAATATCCAAAATAACTTATCTTGTGTTTGTGTAATGGTGTTTTACCACTAGATTATCCTTTGCTTCTCACTTGGATGAATGGAATACAGATCTAACTGCCATACTTGTTCCCTGTCTCCCTGTGTGTTTGTTCAGGCTACTATTCCCACCGTCATACGGTCCAAGGCTCCTGGTACATCCAGGACCTGTGTGGGGCCTTCCGGAAGTTTGGGGATTCCCTGGAGTTCACGGAGCTCCTGACCCTGGTCAACAGGAAGGTGTCCATGAGGAGCGTCGGGAATAGTGACAACCGGAAAGCCATCGGGAAGAAACAGGTCCCCTGCTTCGCTTCCATGCTCACCAAGAAGCTCTACTTCAGACCCAAGAAGCAGTAATGTTTCCATCCACTGGGCAGCTACTACTTCATTCCTGAATCTTGCTGTAGTTGTTTTGAATGTTTTTTGGGAGAAAGGTGGTCCTTGACTATAATGTCTGGTTGTTCTTTTTGTTAAACTTTTGTCTATATTATTTAGATTCTTGTCTTGAGGACCATGAAATGCACAAATCAAGCTGTGCATATTCCCTTTATTCTGATCTCCAAGGAAACCAAATGTAATTAGCTGATGATTGTGTTTGCAGTGTTATTTTAACACACATTCTGTGGCGGCAAACCTGACCGAAAACAAAGAATGTACTATACTGGTTAAACCTGCTTGGATGCTCGGCTGTAGGGCTTAGAGCTTTCCCTGTTTGTGTCAACTGAGGTCCTGGAATGTATCTGCAGGCCAGGTAAAAGAGTGACATGAGAATGGTAATTGAGCATTAACATTTTAGATGGCTTTATTCTCAGTCTGTCTGTTGATAGCTATTTGTTGAGAGGTGATTCTTAGTCAGTAAAGGATTTTGCAACAAGAGTGCTTTTAGGCCTTTCCCCTTGAGAGAATACTGCTAATTCGGTCCTAAGTGTGGGGGCTGTTAATCCTGGGGTCCTGAACAGTAACCAGCAGTGGTTATGGGGAGCAATCCCCAGAAAAAGTGGACACTTAGTATCTCTTGAAATACAAGCATCTACTTTTTTCAGGGATTTTTCCCCATAACCACTGCTGGTCACAGGAATGGGAACCCCATGTATTAACCCCATCAGTCCTTCAACCATTACAGTGGCAACGGAACCACACTTAAGTGACTGGGATAAAACCCACAATCTCACAGGCACAAGCTTTACATCTGTGCCACCGATTGCTTCACACTTCAAACACATCTTTGTACGTTTGACATCAACATTTGATTTAGACTAAATCAAAAGAGATGAGGATTGAACCCACAACCTCTCGGTTGCAAGGACCGGGATTTAACCTCAAATTCTTCACACTCAAAGAGCTTCTCTTTGTATGTTTGACATCGACAGTTACAGCAACTGTCAATCAAGCACAAGAGATATAGATTGAACCCACAACCTCTTAAAGGCAGGGACCAAACCCCTTACCCATCTGGTGCTCTGTAGTCAGGAGGATGAAAAGTAAGAATTCCACAGCTGCTGGTCCTCCATTACAGACGCAATCTGGGCCTAAAGCTAACAATGATGTGCTTCATAATGTGTTGCCTCCCCACTTAGACCTCTGAGCTTGCTCTGCCAAAAAGGGAATTTGTGTTGTGATGTGCTTAGTTTTTACATGTTTTGAAAGCGGCACACTAAAATGTGAACAAACAACTCCAATATGTAAAGTACCTCAGGGAGTCAAGTGTCTAGTGTTTCAAAGATGTTAAGTGAACACTGCAAGTTTGGTCACATGACCTACTGTACTACTACTGACTCAGGAAGACTAAAGAAGCCATGGACCGTGTTTACTGACACTATGGTAGTGCCTTTGCTTGCTATTTCAAATCAATGGCCTTTTAATTAACTATAAAATAAATAACAGCTTTTTACCATTGTTCTTTTTTATTGAGGGTATTCGACAATTGTTTTTATTTTAAGATAAGATCACTTTATTGGTCAGTTACACACAAGGTCCACCTGAAATTTGACTTTTAACCCAACCCGAAAGGGTCCAACCTCCAAAAGAGACACATGCATACACATTGAGGTTTTGGAGAGGTGTGGGGATCTGCCACACTGGGTGGCCGGGAAGCTGTTGTTGTGGGGGGTAAAGTGCCTTGCCCAAGGGCCCAACGGCATCTAGGATTTGATACCAGCAGCCCTCCGTTTGCCAGTTCACTTCCCAACAGATTTATCCCATCGGGCCCGGGATTCGACACCCTCCGGTTGCTGGCTCGTCTCTAAACTGCTAGGCTACCTGCCACTCCATTTTTGTACAACTTTAACAGCACCAATCTTTTTAAATAGCATTTTTTTTATACTACATGACTACAGGCACATTCTTCAGCCAGAGAATATGCTCAAGTGTGCATTATATAGCTCAGAGAAGACAACTCAGGGTACCAATAAACGATCGTCTCATGTTTAAAAAAAAATCTTTATTGTTAGTCACTTATATTATTTTAATAAAGCAATGACAATGCATGAGGTTCTGCTCTATTGTATGTAAACCTGTGTGCTGGACACCAATTCATGTTTCTATATGAAATGGGGACCATTTTAGCCACCATGGGTGAATATAAGGAACCTCTGCTTAGTAAGAGTAAGGTACTTTTCTTGTTATGTTGTCTACCAGGGACATTTGGCTCTGAGGTGGGGTTTGCACTACGATCATTTGGAGAGGTGTTGGGGCTCCTATTGAATTAGAATCTCTCATTTATACAATTTTAGTCGTAAAACTGTTGAAATATGTTTGGGGTTTTGATTATAGAAATTAATGTCTGAATTGAGGTGCAATAAAATATTGAAATTTGATTTGTGCTCCGTCTTAGTTCTCTTAATGTTTGTAAACATTCAGAATGTATAATCTCATCACACACTATTTCACATTCAGAATGTATGATCTCATCACACACTATTTCACATTCAGAACCTTGCTCTTCTAGAAGAAATGACACAACTACTATAATGCAGAGAAAATATGATTAGTATTCAGGAAAATGCTTTTGTCATGATATTTATTTCAATACTTCTATTACTTTAAATTACTTCGGTTTCACTTCCAAGATTGTAAACGGTGTAAACCAAAACTCTAAAATGATCTGCAGGGTTAGTAAAAAAAACACACTATTAACAAAATAAATGGGATGAAATGGTGTAGAAGTGCTGCTGTGTGTGTGTGTGTGTGTGTGTTACTCTTCATGGCTTGCGCTGGATCTGTTCTACAGGGAGCTGAAGTTGGGTTGGATTCCTTAGACGTCTCAAATCTTCTTCCACCTAAGGATGACACACACACACACACACACACACACACACACACACACACACACACACACACACACACACACACACACACAATCATCAGCTGAAGCCCCTTATAGACTCAATACATCAGTGGAAAGTCCAATAAGCAGTGAGCAGAAATTCTGCAGTGCCTTGTATATGTAAGTATAGCAACGTACCGAAGCCAACTCCTCTCTCAGCTCATTGTACTTCTGCACGTTGAAGCGCTCCTTCTTGGCACCCTTGTAGAAGTAATACAGGAACTGCCTGTCTTTGGCGTCTGGATAGACATAATCCTACAGAGCAAAAGAACACAACCGCCATGAACCAAACCCGAACACAACCGCCATGAACCAAACCCGAACACAACCGCCATGATCCATCCGAACACAACCACCATGATCCATGTGCACACAACCACCATGATCCATGTGAACACAACCACCATGATCCATGTGAACACAACCACCATGATCCATGTGAACACAACCACCATGATCCATGTGAACACAACCACCATGATCCATGTGAACACAACCACCATGATCCATGTGAACACAACCACCATGATCCATGTGAACACAACCACCATGATCCATATGAACACAACCACCATGATCCATGTGAACACAACCACCATGATCCATGTGAACACAACCACCATGATCCATGTGAACACAACCACCATGATCCATGTGAACACAACCACCATGATCCATATGAACACAACCACCATGATCCATTTGAACACAACCACCATGATCCATTTGAACACAACCACCATGGTCCATGTGAACACAACCACCATGATCCATGTGAACACAACCACCATGATCCATATGAACACAACCACCATGATCCATTTGAACACAACCACCATGATCCATGTGAACACAACCACCATGATCCATGTGAACACAACCACCATGATCCATGTGAACACAACCACCATGATCCATTTGAACACAACCACCATGATCCATGTGAATACAACCACCATGATCCATGTGAACACAACCACCATGATCCATCTGGTGCAGAATCATTTGTGTATCACTTCTCATAGTTATCAGGGATTGAATTCTAACTCGAGGAGTCAGTCACATATGGGCACGTGACTACTCTGACAGCTCTAAGTCATCGTAAGGAGACTGGAGCTGTTCTTGGACCAGGCGTGACTGAAATGAAAATGAAAGCATCTTGTTCAAGTGCCCTGTAGTGACCTTATTCTTTGTGTCCACAAGGGTACATTGCCTTGACTACTTGTATTAAGACAGTGTACAATACCTGCTTGGTGAGGACATAGTAGGGTCCTGTACTATACCTGCTTGGTGAGGACATAGTAGGGTCCTGTAGTATACCTGCTTGGTGAGGACATAGTAGGGTCCTGTACTATACCTGCTTGGTGAGGACATAGTAGGGTCCTGTAGTATACCTGCTTGGTGAGGACATAGTAGGGTCCTGTACTATACCTGCTTGGTGAGGACATAGTAGGGTCCTGTAGTATACCTGCTTGGTGAGGACATAGTAGGGTCCTGTAGTATACCTGCTTGGTGAGGACATAGTAGGGTCCTGTACTATACCTGCTTGGTGAGGACATAGTAGGGTCCTGTAGTATACCTGCTTGGTGAGGACATAGTAGGGTCCTGTAGTATACCTGCTTGGTGAGGACATAGTAGGGTCCTGTACTATACCTGCTTGGTGAGGACATAGTAGGGTCCTGTACTATACCTGCTTGGTGAGGACATAGTAGGGTCCTGTAGTATACCTGCTTGGTGAGGACATAGTAGGGTCCTGTATTACACCTGCTTGGTGAGGACATAGTAGGGTCCTGTACTATACCTGCTTGGTGAGGACATAGTAGGGTCCTGTAGTACACCTGCTTGGTGAGGACATAGTAGGGTCCTGTAGTATACCTGCTTGGTGAGGACATAGTAGGGTCCTGTACTATACCTGCTTGGTGAGGACATAGTAGGGTCCTGTAGTATACCTGCTTGGTGAGGACATAGTAGGGTCCTGTAGTATACCTGCTTGGTGAGGACATAGTAGGGTCCTGTAGTATACCTGCTTGGTGAGGACATAGTAGGGTCCTGTACTATACCTGCTTGGTGAGGACATAGTAGGGTCCTGTACTATACCTGCTTGGTGAGGACATAGTAGGGTCCTGTAGTATACCTGCTTGGTGAGGACATAGTAGGGTCCTGTACTATACCTGCTTGGTGAGGACATAGTAGGGTCCTGTAGTATACCTGCTTGGTGAGGACATAGTAGGGTCCTGTAGTATACCTGCTTGGTGAGGACATAGTAGGGTCCTGTACTATACCTGCTTGGTGAGGACATAGTAGGGTCCTGTAGTATACCTGCTTGGTGAGGACATAGTAGGGTCCTGTAGTATACCTGCTTGGTGAGGACATAGTAGGGTCCTGTACTATACCTGCTTGGTGAGGACATAGTAGGGTCCTGTACTATACCTGCTTGGTGAGGACATAGTAGGGTCCTGTAGTATACCTGCTTGGTGAGGACATAGTAGGGTCCTGTAGTATACCTGCTTGGTGAGGACATAGTAGGGTCCTGTATTACACCTGCTTGGTGAGGACATAGTAGGGTCCTGTAGTATACCTGCTTGGTGAGGACATAGTAGGGTCCTGTAGTATACCTGCTTGGTGAGGACATAGTAGGGTCCTGTACTATACCTGCTTGGTGAGGACATAGTAGGGTTAGTGTCCTGTACTATACCTGCTTGGTGAGGACATAGTAGGGTTAGTGTCCTGTACTATACCTGCTTGGTGAGGACATAGTAGAGTCCTGTATTACACCTGCTTGGTGAGGACATAGTAGGGTCCTGTAGTATACCTGCTTGGTGAGGACATAGTAGGGTCCTGTAGTATAGCTGCTTGGTGAGGACATAGTAGGGTCCTGTACTATACCTGCTTGGTGAGGACATAGTAGGGTCCTGTACTATACCTGCTTGGTGAGGACATAGTAGGGTCCTGTAGTATACCTGCTTGGTGAGGACATAGTAGGGTCCTGTACTATACCTGCTTGGTGAGGACATAGTAGGGTCCTGTAGTATACCTGCTTGGTGAGGACATAGTAGGGTCCTGTACTATACCTGCTTGGTGAGGACATAGTAGGGTCCTGTACTATACCTGCTTGGTGAGGACATAGTAGGGTTAGTGTCCTGTACTATACCTGCTTGGTGAGGACATAGTAGGGTCCTGTACTATACCTGCTTGGTGAGGACATAGTAGGGTCCTGTAGTATACCTGCTTGGTGAGGACATAGTAGGGTCCTGTAGTATAGCTGCTTGGTGAGGACATAGTAGGGTCCTGTAGTATAGCTGCTTGGTGAGGACATAGTAGGGTCCTGTACTATACCTGCTTGGTGAGGACATAGTAGGGTCCTGTACTATACCTGCTTGGTGAAGACATAGTAGGGTCCTGTACTATACCTGCTTGGTGAGGACATAGTAGGGTCCTGTAGTATAGCTGCTTGGTGAGGACATAGTAGGGTCCTGTACTATACCTGCTTGGTGAGGACATAGTAGGGTCCTGTACTATACCTGCTTGGTGAGGACATAGTAGGGTCCTGTAGTATAGCTGCTTGGTGAGGACATAGTAGGGTCCTGTAGTATACCTGCTTGGTGAGGACATAGTAGGGTCCTGTAGTATAGCTGCTTGGTGAGGACATAGTAGGGTCCTGTAGTATAGCTGCTTGGTGAGGACATAGTAGGGTTAGTGTCCTGTATTATACCTGCTTGGTGAGGACATAGTAGGCGAAGACTCCGATGCTGGTACAGTAGGTGAGGAAGTAGGTGACAGGCTCCATGACATCCCAGGAGTACACCCACCAGGTGAGCCAGGCCAAGGCCCCACCCTGCACAGACAGCAGGGCCACACCTGTCCACAGGGTCCTGGAGGAGTGGAACTCTGCACTGCGCGCTAGCTGTGCCTTCACCTGTATAGGGAATCGACGGGTCACAGAGGTTACTAGTGATAGCTTAAACAGGCTCTAGCACTTACACAATCTTATCTTTGAAGGTTTACAGCAACAGCTTTATGGTTGTCGACCAAAGGAGTAGGTAGTAGGAGTTACAGAGAGACGAGAGTGAGAACAAGAACGAGAGAGAGAAAGAAAGAACAAGAGAGAAAGAACTAGAGAGAGGGAGAGAACAAGAGAGAGAGAGAACAAGAGAAAGAAAGAAAGAAAGAAAGAAAGAAAGAAAGAAAGAAAGAAAGAAAGAAAGAAAGAAAGAAAGAAAGAAAGAAAGAGAACAAGAGAGAAACTGATTCAGAAGTGCCGTCCCCTCCAGTACCTGTTCCAGAGGTGAGAGGTCCTGTTTGAGTCCATCCAGTCTCTCCATCAGCTGTCTCTCCTTCAGCAGGTGGTGGTCAGGCAGGAGGAGAGCCGTGTGGAGCAGCTGCACCATGTGCTTCATGTCCTCCACGTCAGTCACATGCTCACTGGACACACAGGACGCCTCTGGAAACACAGAACACAGTCACTCTGGGAACTCACGTCAAAATTATTACACTTTTGGAACATGCATCACTATTCCACCAATTCCACCGCAGACTGGAGGAGGATCATGCTGATACTGAAATGACTAATGTTTCTTTTTAGAATTACTGATAAAAGGTCAATGGATACATCATCATCATCATCATGGTCTTCTGTAGCTCAGTTAGTAGAGCATGGGGCATACTATGCCAGGATAGTGGGTTTGATTCCCGGGACCACCCATACTTCAAATGTATACATGCATGACTAAGTCAAAGCGGCTGCTAAATGGCATATATTATTATATCATCATCATCATCATCATCATCATCATCTCTTAAACTGTCTAAACGTCTATGCTTTGGGAAAGAGTTACTCTACCTCTTTCAGGGGAGTGAACGTTGTATACAGCATCATTGATGAGGAGCTGGAAGTCTTTGTCCAGGAGAGTGTCTATAGGGTTGGTGTTAGCTACCCGCGTTCCATCTGTAGGGGACAGGAGGATAATGGATGGATATGGGGTCTATAGGAGATGGTGTCTATAGGAGGTGGTGTCTATAGGGTTGGTGTTAGCTACCCGCGTTCCATCTGTAGGGGACAGGAGGATAATGGATGGATATGGGGTCTATAGGAGGTGGTGTCTATAGGGTTGGTGTTAGCTACCCGCGTTCCATCTGTAGGGGACAGGAGGATAATGGATGGATATGGGGTCTATAGGAGATGGTGTCTATAGGAGGTGGTGTCTATAGGGTTGGTGTTAGCTACCCGCGTTCCATCTGTAGGGGACAGGAGGATAATGGATGGATATGGGGTCTATAGGAGGTGGTGTCTATAGGGTTGGTGTTAGCTACCCGCGTTCCATCTGTAGGGGACAGGAGGATAATGGATGGATATGGTGTCTATAGGAGGTGGTGTCTATAGGAGGTGGTGTCTATAGGGTTGGTGTTAGCTACCCGCGTTCCATCTGTAGGGGACAGGAGGATAATGGATGGATATGGTGTCTATAGGAGGTGGTGTCTATAGGAGGTGGTGTCTATAGGGTTGGTGTTAGCTACCCGCGTTCCATCTGTAGGGGACAGGAGGATAATGGATGGATATGGTGTCTATAGGAGGTGGTGTCTATAGGAGGTGGTGTCTATAGGAGGTGGTGTCTATAGGAGGTGCGCTCCATCTGAGGACAGGAGGATAACAGATGGATTTAGTGTGTGTGTACACAACAGACAGTGGCCCATATTCATAACGTTTCTCAGAGTAGGAGTGCTGATCTAGGATCAGTTCTGCCCTGTCCATTAAACCATACTCATTATTATCTAAAAGGCTAAACTGATCCTAGATGGGCACTCCTACTCTAAAATGCTTTCTGAATACGAGCCAGTGTGTGCATGTGTGTGTACGTCCTACCCTTGGTGAGCACGGAGGCAGAGGTGACCCCCGGGTCTTC
Source organism: Thymallus thymallus (assembly GCA_023634145.1). Lineage (NCBI taxonomy): Eukaryota > Metazoa > Chordata > Actinopteri > Salmoniformes > Salmonidae > Thymallus > Thymallus thymallus. Next base: position 3,980,146 of record CM042424.1, on the reverse strand, counting down.
TTTCTGTATGTCGTGGATGAGATCTCCTACAGTCATTAACATGGGCTTGAGGAAGAACAGACAGCTCTCCTGCCTGGAGGGTAGAGGCACAGCCAGCACCGGACGTCCATGTTTATACTGCAACAACACATCTAGCAGACAGAGAAAAACAACAGGTAAAATGGGCAGTTTAAATACACTGCATCTCATTCTCACCGTTTTAAATAACCGAGCTCATAGCATGCCATAATACATGGATTGTCGCAGGTCTCTGTGTTTATTATTAATAGTGATATGAACAGTCTACCAAAGATCACAATTCTAAAGCCATGCATCATAGGCTGGCACTTTAAAAATATATAACTACACTGTGCGTAAAGTCAAGGGAGTCAGAGTAATGCATTCATTCTAGAAAGGTGAACTGTAATGCCAGTATCGTACCACTAGATGGTGCTACAGTACTGCAGAAGACCACATGGGGAGGACATCTCCACTGTGGCTGTCTGGGATGGATCTGAGAGAGGAGAGAGAGAACACATTACAGAATGGATTTATTTGACCTATATTTTCAAACATGGATCCCTTTCAGACCAAGGTCTCTTTCACAAGGAAGCCCTGCATACACAATTAACAAAATACAAATACTGTACATGCAAATATGTCTCCAATCAACATTTTGAACAGCCCGATAGGCAAGTGAACAACCTGTTACAAGGAACTCTGTAGATTTTTCAATAGAAAACAGAATGTCTTAGTGGCTTATCCGCTCTAAATCATCAGTATCAACAGAAGCCCTCCCTTGGCTATCATGCTGCCAAAGACAAACATTTGAAGTTCTTTATGGAAAATAAATGAGTCAGAAAACGACCAGCTTCTATTCTACATGGCATCTCTTTGTTTTGCCAGGGCGTGTCTCGAGACAACGTTTGCTCGATTATAGTTTTTGAAACGCAGCCAGTCATTGCATAAAGTCCTTTTACTGAGATATTGTGCAATATAAAACATTGAGATAAAGGACATACAGTTGAAGTCGGAAGTTTACATACACTTAGGTTTAACTAATTAAAACTATTTTTTCAACCACCACAGATTTCATGTTAACAAACTATAGTTTTGGTAAGTCGGTTAGGACATCTACTTTGTGCATGACAAGTAATTCTTCTAACAATTGTTTACAAACAGATTATTTCATTTATAATTCACTATATCACAATTCCAGTGGGTCAGAAGTTTACATACACTAAGTTGACTGTGCCTTTAAACAGCTTGGAAAATTCCAGAAAATGATGTCATGGCTTTAGAAGCATCTGATAGGCAAAAAAAAACCATCATTTGAATCAATTGGAGGTGTACCTGTGGATGTATTTCAAGGCCTACCTTCAAACTCAGTGCCTCTTTGCTCGACATCATTGGAAAATCAAAAGAATTCAGCCAAGACCTCAGAAAGTAAATTGTAGATCTCCACAAGTCTGGTTCATCCTTGGGAGCAATTTCCAAATGCCTGAAGGTACCACGTTCATCTGTACAGTACGCAAGTATAAACACCATGGGACCACGCAGCCATCATACCGCTCAGGAAGGAGACGCGTTCTGTCTCCTAGAGATGAACGTACTTTGGTGCGAAAAGTGCGAAGATGCTGGAGGAAACAGGTACAAAAGTATCTATATATATCCACAGTAAAACAAGTCCTATATTGACATAACCTGAAAGGCCGCTCAGCAAGGAAGAAGCTACTGCTCCAAAACCGCCATAAAAAAAGCCAGACTACGGTTTGCAACTGCACATGGGGACAAAGATCATACTTTTTGGAGAAAAATCCTCTGGTCTGATGAAACAAAAATAGAACTGTTTAGCCATAATGACCATTGTTATGTTTAGAGGAAAAAGGGATGCTTGCAAGATGAAGAACACCATCCCAACCGTGAAGAACGGGGGTGGCAGCATCATGTTGTGGGGGCGCTTTGCTGCAGGAGGGACTGGTGCACTTCACAAAATAGATGACATCTCAAGACATCAGTCAGGAAGTTAAAGCTTGGTCGCAAATGGGTCTTCCAAACGGAAAATGACCCCAAGCATACTTCCAAAGTTGTGTCAAAATGGCTTAAGGACAACAAAGTCAAGGTATTGGAGTGGCCATCACAAAGCCCTGACCTCAATCCTATAAAAAATTTGTGGGCTGAAAAAGCGTGTGCGAGCAAGGCGGCCTACAAACCTGACTCAGTTACACCAGTTCTGTCAGGATGAATGGGACAAAATTCACCCAACTTATTGTGGGAAGCTTGTGGAAGGCTACACTAAACGTTTGACCCAAGTTAAACAGTTTAAAGGCAATGCTACCAAATACAAATTGAGTGTATGTAAACTTTTGACCCACTGGGAATGTGATGAAAGAAATAAAAGTGTTAAGAATTGTGAAAAACTGAGTTTAAATGTATTTGGCTAAGGTGTATGTAAACTTCCGACTTCAACTGCATTTCCAGAATCTAATTTCCAAGATACTGTATCATTATACGACCTTAAAAACAGCCTATTCTTGCTGCATCCCCCCCAACAACCACAGACATAGCCTGCAGCCAACAGACTTTTTTGCTGACTACACCATGTCAGACTTTCTGCTGATGCAACATTTCTCCATTTGCATTCAAAACTTTCTTGGCTTGGATGGAAGATGGAAAACTGTTCCGTGTTAATATGCAAAATCACATCCCTCTCACCATCACTATAAAATCTCACAGGTAATGGTAAAAGGCTGGCTTTCCCCCCATCTCCACTTGACATGAAGCCACAGAGACTTAGCCTGGCTAAACCAGACTGAATGCTGATTGTCAAATGGTGAGTCAAATGGTGAGTTTTCATTCAGTCTGGTCATTTAATGGTTGGGAATATGTTGCTGGCACTGAACCTGGAAGTAATGAAACAAGCTGGTAAGAATGTAGAATAATAGCTGTGGAAAAGTGTTTGTGTAGAACTGAAGCACTTGTATAAGTGTGTGTGTGTGTGTGTGTGTGTGTGTAAAGAGATTATGTTTAGTGCTACAATTATACCAACAAAACTCCAGAGAGGTATTGTGATGTCATATGCATGCATTCACCCACAGACATCTGCCACTGCTAAGCACATGCTCAAACCCACAACCACAGTGGGTAAAGATATATGGTTGTGTTAAATGTGAGAGGTGAATCAGAGTTTAGGTCGTAACTGTTGAATTAATGAAGTGCTTGCTACTGAACATTACCCCCTCCACACCATTCAAATGGAAAGGACTCCATCTGGTAAGAAGGGGACTTGGAGGGTTTGCCAACGATGCCTAGTGAACAGGTAAACACTACCTTCTGGCCAGCAACACCAAGCCTATAACGTGTGTGGCTGCAGTGAGTGACCTTAAAGTGATCAAATGTCAATATTTACTCAATTAAAAAAATGTAGACACTACTTCCTGACTCCTTGTACGGTCAGTATTAGGAGCTTAAAGAATGGTGGCCACTTAAGAGTGGATTTGGTCAAAATGGATTCCTTCTCCTGTAGAATAACAGTTTAATAGAAAAGGAGTCTTTGTGGCTGAAGAGGGATGGGAGATCTATAGAGTTATGATTAAGAGTGAGAAGGCAAGAAACACTGATAAGAGACGAGACATCCAGGCCTCAAGTGGGGCAGGCTCCAGCAATAAGGTAGGTAGGTTACTTTCTAAATGTAACCCGTTAAAGTTACTGGGGCGGCAGGTAGCCTAGTGGTTAGAGTGTTGGGCCTGTAACTGAAAGGTTGCCAGATCGAATCCCCGAGCTGACAAGGTAAAAATCTGTCGTTCTGCCCCTGAACAAGGCAGTTAACCCACTGTTCCTAGGCCGTCATTGTAAATAAGAATTTGTTCTTAACTGACTTGCCTAGTAAAATAAACGTTAAATAAAAAAAAATAAAAAAAACTAGGGCCGGGAAGATGCCAATATCGCAAAATCTTTTCCATGGCAAAAATTCAAACATGGTTCTTTAAAAACCTGCTGTATGTAAAAGATTGTTTTATAGCTTAGAAAATAAATACGTGACAACATTATGATGTTTGTTTCCAACATTATGATGTTTGTTTCCAACATTATGATGTTTGTTTCCAACATTATGATGTTTGTTTCCAACATTAGGTCTGTTTTCCTAAATAAGTTAAATCCTCTTTGTGTTTTGTTTCCTTGCTGTGACACTAATGAGTATCTGGCATCGTCCCGGCCCTACTAGTTAACTGTCCAAAATTGTCATCAGTAACGCAATTCAATTCAATAATTGGATTCATAATCAATAAGCAATGGTTTCAGTAGGAAACCAACAGGAACTCTACTGGCTGTTCGTTCAAACTCAATATCTTGCATATAGGGATGGCGAGTAATCGAGTACTTGGAACGGAAGATGGAGCAATTTTATACCTAATTTCTACACATTTAGCAGTTTTTAAATATGACAACTGATGATCAATGGGCTCCACCCCGGTCAGTAATTCGACCATGCTTACTTCAATAGCTGTCCAGAATAAATTACCAATCTTGAAAAAATAAAGCTGACATGGACGACTGCTGGATGAACAACCACGTTTAGAAATGACACCTTGTGTATTCTATTATTCTACCTCTCAACAGTGAGTTGAGACCCCGACTAGAGGCCCAAAATGTAAAAAGATACAAAAGGGGTGGGCCTAAAAAAGGGGCGGGTCGCCAGTTGCCCGTCCCTACCCCTGGCCTAGGCTATAACCCCCTAAACATAGACAGGTTCCACACTGAAAATATGCAAAAACATTAGTTTGATAAAGACAAAGAGCATTTTTCATCAGAATAATTTTTTTATATTTTCTACCCTTATTTTACCAGGTAATTTGTCTGAGAACACTGACTTTGTTTGTTTGTGTGTGTGTGACTGTGGTGTGTGTGGGACTGTGGTGTGTGTGACTGTGGTGTGTGTGTGCGCATTTGTCTGTTGTGTTTGTTTGTCTATGTGTGTGTATGTATGTGCACGCGTGCGTTTGTCTGTCTGTGTGCGGAGAAGGAGCCGAGCGTCAAACCCGGAGGCAGAGGCAATTTATCTCTGGGGTGAAGATGAGCCGTGCGTGCCTAGTCAGTAGCTGTTAGACCGCTGACGACAGCCATTAAACACCTGGAAATCTGTAAGCAGTCAGGTTCAATGCCATGTTGCACCGTTCCCATCATACAAAACATCCAATGGGAGAGGACTGCCATGGTGGAACAGAAACACACTAAGAGATATAGAATGAAAACCGTAATACAGCATTCCCTTCATATATCAATAGTAGGAATAATCCAGTACATTTCCCCACTTCCCAGCCCAGCACCTGGGGGTTTAGATCATTTATTTCTTACATCAAAGTGTCAGGAGAGGGAATGGAATGTGGTTTTAGCTGTATAGCACATAAAATACTTAATGTTAAGAAGATAGAGGATATATGTCGGCATGACAACGACCATATTAGGAGCTGGCAAGGCAGCACAAACAGATCTGGGACCAGGTTAGATTGAATGCCCATTTCAATATACTGTCCAATACATTTCACTTTTACGCCTTGCACTTTCTCCTGAAGGAGGATGATGGACCTCGGTTAGAGGTCAAAGCAGGGTCACAGTATAGACGTATATAACCTCAGCTGTGATGAGGTGATAATACAATCTAATACCTCAACAATGTCTGCACAACAAGGTCATTTCTCTTCATGTCTGAAAATCAGGATAAGCAAAATCAAGCCACAGGCTAGCCTCGCCCACATCTGAACCAGAGACACTCATTTAGCCCTCAGCGAGACACGGACCGAGTCAAGTGCAATTCGGAACAAGAGGGACGACTCCATCAGCATCACCACTTTTCCCCGCCTGTGAAATCGAAACACTCCCCCTCCTCTCTCTCCCCTGCCTCATCCAATCAATATGCGAGGTAACTGCTGCAGCAACATTCACACATTGTGACTCCTTCAAGGATATTTCCTTATCTCAAAACAATAGATTGTGGTTGGTTCTCAGAGTCAGACACAGCACAGTAGCATCATGATAAACTGTCCTTTCCTCCTTCACTTTTATACAGTCAACCTGGAGTTCAAAGTGATATGTTCCGTTTCACCACTGTATCAGTTTGGATTCCAGGCTAGAAACACGGTTGGTTCGCAGAGGGTCAGTACAGCACCAGCTTGGTGATAAATTGTCCTTTCCTCCTTAGTAAGGTGGGGCGGCCATAGCCTGTAGTGTTGATCAGGGGGCATCATGGTGATTGATTGGTGACAGACAGTCCCAGGCTGACTGGTTAATTTCCCCAGTGGTCGGCCAACTAGAGCCAAGCACCCAGGCAGGCAGACAAGACCAGACCCAGTTATTATGGCTCCTGTCACAGACTGAGCTATGCATGGGAGCTCTGTTTCAGTACCCACCACCCACTGTACCGCGACCCAGGGTTCCAACACCATGTCATGCTGCATTCTGAATGGTCCCTTTGCCACTTTTCCCAATAAGCACTCGTCTCTGATGGGAGTAAGCAACATACCAACCTTTCAAAAGGAATGTATGAGCAATTGCATTTGGCTTAAACCGGATAGATAAGATAGAATTCAGCACCAATAGACCAATAGCGTGGCCAGCCTGGGTCCACCCAGCCCTGACTGACCAACGACCAGAAGAGGAGGAGTTATGTTTGTGAGTGCAGCTGGACACGGTCCGGGAAACAAAGGCTATCTAACAGCTAAACCATCTGGCAGCAGGTAGCCTAGCGGTTAGAGCATTGGGCCAGTAACCAAAAAGTTGCTAGTTCTAGGGATGACCTCATTTAGATGGCTGGTCGATTGTTTGGTCGAACGCAATTTCTTTAGTAGAGCAGTAGCAAAAAAATAAAAAATAAAAAATCATGGTGTACAAGACACCTGTCTGAGTGGACTGATCCATTGTAAAGGCAGAGGGGATGAAATTGGATGTGGTTAAATTAAGTAAGAACGGTGCAACACTAAAATAAATTATATTATTTTATAACAAACACCCTTTAGGCTACAAACATCAGTGCTCTGTTGAATTGGCGCCTTTTCCTAGACCATATTGCTATACGTATAATAGAAAAGTTAACTAGCATATTGGTGTTGAGAACAATGCGGCGGAGGTAGCAGCGGAGTCAGGAGACGAGAAAACAGCCCTTGCTTTAATTGTGAGGAGAGTAGAAACCACAACTTAATTACATATATAATCAATAGCCTAACTGTTAAAATGTGCCTGGCTTTATAAAATCATCCATATACTGTATATCTACAGAAATAAGACAGTGTTTGTATAATAGCCTACCGATTCCGTGAGCACCAAGCCTCACGCAACCACGTCAGATAAACAATTTCACAAATTCAACTGTTTTTAAATCTTTACTATGCTGTACACTTTTTTTTCCGTTAGACCAGCCTCTCTGGTACTATTTAGTGTTGTTAATACTGTTCCAAATTGTCCCAAAAATTATACACTGAAAAATATATATCAATATCAGCCGTAGCTAGTTCATATCCCCAAGCAGACTAGGTGAAAAATTGGTCGATCTGCCCTTGAACGAGGCACTTAACCCTAATTGCTCCAGGGTTGCCATCAATAATGGTTGATCCCTGGCCGTGACCCCACTCTCGAGGGGCTCTCAGGGGAAGCGGGATATGCAAAAAGCACATTTCCATTTCATCACACACTGTACTGGTTACAAATATAGGCACCCCCTATTCGACCTTCTGAATGGTTCCCATGTAATAAACAGTTCCAGGGGCCAGGGATGAAAAACAGAGGGCTGGAGAAACCAAATTACTGGCTGTTGTCATCATGACCGAGCTCAGGCTGCACTGCACCATGAAAGTGATTTGCATCGAGGCATTCGTCTCTTTCCTTTCGACCACATTCTCTTAGAGAGAAAAGGAGGGAGGGAGAGAGAAAGAGAGCGTGAGGGAGCAATGGTTGGAAAGGCAGCTGAGTGAGAACATTGAGAGAGAGAGAGAGAGAAAGAGAGCGGTTACTGGCCCAACGTCCTACCTGCCGCCGAGAGGGAGCAGAGGGAGAGAGGGGGGGGTTGGCAACGATTGGAAAGGCAGCTTCAGGACACATGGTGATAAAGCAGAAATTAGAGTTTTTATTCCTCAACGTACTGCAACAGACATATTGGTCTGAATTTGGTTTTGATACCGTTTGGAGCAGTTCAGCGTTACGAATGACTCTTTATATGGGGGTTACTGTTAAGACAACAGAAGCTAATGGCCAGCTGCTATATTAAAGTTTTAGCTTGAAATGCAGATTTTAAAAATCACCAATATGCTTAAGCGTGTGTTAGGAATAGAGGTGGGGTAAGTGGGTGGTAGAGAACGGTCTCTTAGCTAGGCCTAGATAAGTGGGTTTCGTAACAACTCACCATTGAACACCAAAACATGTTCATCAGCATTGATAGTGTCACTGTCAATTGCTTCCCAAAAGAGATTGAAAAACTGAAGAGAATCCGCCTCTTTTTTTCTTCTTCACAAATATATATTATTTCAGGAGATTCCTCTTAAAATGTTTAACTGCATATTGGATGGCCAGTGGCTTGCCTCTCACAATGACAGTTACAGACGGAAGATGACAACCACTTTTCTTGCTTGTCAGCTTCCTTCCTTGAGTAATACGAGGTATATTCTGTCAGTCAGTCAGTTGGTAGCATGGCATATGAGAGCATAAAATAACCATTGTAAAACAGTGTATACATGTCGCATAATCTTGCCTACATTCCAAGATCTTCAATAAAACATTTCGTATTAATTCCAAAATGTATATGCAAATTACACTATTTATTAAGGTTCCACTCTAATAGAGCGACTGAACCAGCTATGTCTTTTTAACTCCTTAGTTATAGACCTAAACAATGATAGCAGGTTTCACCCCACAAACCACCAACCTACATAATGATAACTATGTCAGTTCAAGTCTACGACACAAAGTAGAAAGTCCATTAGTGAGAAAGCCGAGACATACAAGTTACTCTGGTTTTAAAAGACCCCAGTGTCCCAGAGTAGGAGTGCTGATCTAGGATCGGTTTAGCCTTTTAAATCATAATTAATAAGATTACATGGACAGGGGGAACCTGATCCTAGATCAGAGTCTCAATCTGATTCTATCCCTTGATTTTTGGCCAATCATTTAGATTGAGCGGAATCATTACTCCTCACCCTTAATCAGATTCTGTCTTACTGGACTAACTGGAATTGATTAGGTGCAGGGTGACAGCTAGCCAGCCAGGGTGACAGCTAGCCAGCCAGGGTGACAGCTAGCCAGCCAGGGTGACAGCTAGCCAGCCAGGGTGACAGCTAGCCAGTGTCATTGAGAACGTGTGTGTGTCACAGTGCACCTCCCGTCACATATACATTCACTGACTTCGGTAGTGACTGTGAAGAGACCCCTGGTGGCATGTCTTGTAGGGTATGTATGGGTGTCTGAACAGGCAGTTCGGTGCATCCAACATGTCCATACCTCTCACAAAGACGAATAGTGATGCAGTCACAGAGAATGGTACTGACACACAGAACGGTAGCACAGTAGATACGTAAACCTCTCTGCCTCAGTGGCGTCCCACCATCCATCTTCTGACTGCGTCCCAACTGTTGGGGCCTGGTCAAAAGTAGTGCACTAAATAGGTAATAGGGGACCATTTGGGACACATACATTCTCTATAATAAATGAGTGTGGTGCGGTCCGATGGGTGTACTAATGAAGTCTCTAAAGGGATTCCCTGGGCATTGTATAATCCAGGGTGTGATGAATGAAAGCCCAGACTAATAGTTTGTATTTTGGCCTTGGACTACAATAGGTTTTTAGTTAATAGGAGGCTGGTTTAAAAGCGGTTTGTCAACGGTCTAAGTTCTGCAAGGCATATAAAGGCCCGAGTGATTGAGGCTAGTGGTGCAGATTCTGCCTGAGCAAAATAATGATGGTTACACAAATGGAATAGCAGGATAGACACTTGACTAGGAGGCTGTGTAGAACTGAAGACAGCCAGGATGGTTACATTGAGTGTGGAATAAGGCTGATCGCTACAACTAACGAGTTCTGACAAGTCTGGTTTAGCTGGAGGTGAATGAGTGACAGTGAGCTGGCTAGTTCTTGTTCTGCAGCTGCAGCTGCCCACTCATTGGGCCTGAGTGCACGTGTACACACACACACACACACACACACACACACACGCCCACGCCCACGCCCTCTACTGGATGGATAGACCAAGTGACTTCATTCCATAGAACACTGGGCAACAAGGTGAAACTAAACATCTGGAAACCACATGTTTGACTCTGTTCCATTTATTCCATTCCAGCAATTACAATGAGCCCGTCCTCCTATTGCTCCTCCCACCAGCCTCCTCTGCAATACAGCCATAATGGGTTTAGAAAATGGAATGGTTGTGACAAAAAGGCAGCATGGATGGATAGAATAACGATGGATGGATAGAGTGATTGAGTGGTTTTGATGCCATGGCACTCTGGCTGCCCAGTCTCCCAACGAATCTGTCATACTGTAGTGAAATATGACAGGTGTTGCTAAAGCCACCACACATTGTTGCAGTAAGTGCTGAGAGAGAGAGAGAGAGAGAGACGCCTCAGTGCCGTATTACCTGCAAAATATGTAGCTTCCTGCCACACACATAATAACATTGCTAACTGTCTTTCTCACTATGTAATTGTTGTCCTCATTCATGTCTTACTGTATTGTCCTGTTCATTGTTATTACTGGTTGAGTATTATTATCTATCTGAGTCATCATTGATTTGATATGCGTCTAGATGTTTGCTTTAGCAATGTATGTGGTAACACTTTCCATGTCAGTAATGCCTTTTGAATTGAATTGAGACGGACAGAGAAAGAGCCACAAACAGACCGAGAGAGAGACAGGAGCAGAGTAGAACCAAGCTCCTAGCCTCCTACCCTACTGTTCGGCTTATACCTCCTAGACATGTGTAAGGACATACAGCCCATATTTGATGTATGGTTCATACATGTTTGAAATTGATAGACCAACTCGTCCCAAGTCAGCATTTTTCAGCTTATCTGGGTCGAACCAAAGTGCTCTTACTTCACAAAGGCAGATAGAGAAGGGAAGTAGCACTGACAGTCTGGAATCATGCAAGCCACAATGACTAATACATAGTCAAAAATAACTCCATCTGTTTACTGCAGTCTGCAGGAGCTAATAATGCCCTTCTGGGTCACAGGACAGAATGCAGCGTTTGGGATGCAGATCAACTTTCCAGAACCAAGCTCTAGAGTCTATTATTACTTCCATATAGAGACTAGATCCTTGTTTAATGCTCACCACTCTAAGGTGAGGAGTCTGCCCCGTTCCATATTAATCTAGAAAGATTGCATCAGGGGTCCTATTCAGTTGGTGGATATGTTTTGAAAAGGAGACTGGGAGATGAGCTACTACCCGTCCATTGAGAAGACTTGATGTATGAATGAGTGAAAGGCTTTTTATTTTCGTGTCAAATCGCCAGTTGGCAACCCAGCCCTTATGGGATTAACTGACAAACATTACAATAATTCACTGTGATAATTCTTCTGGTGTTCTGTGCAGTGCACACCGCAAAAAGAGTGAAAAATAAATCAACACATAATAGTAAATAAGCTTATCCTAGAATTAATTATACAAACGGTTCTCTACTGAACATGACCCTGAGGTGCAGCCAGTCAGGTCTAGTGATTGGACGACTGACTCCTGTAATTCCCTCCAATCACATCTCTAGATGGATAAAAGCCTCTCGCTTAATTACACACTGACTCATCAGACAAGAGGGCCTGTAAGGAGCAGATAAACACTGCGTGTGTGCGTCTGTCGGTGTCTGGGGAGGGGGAGGGGGTACGTGACAACCAGATGACGATGTTCTATCAGTGTCATGTTGTTGCTTTGAGCAGACCTTCCCTCTCCAGAGCGAAGCAAGCATTCACAAGAGTATCAAAATCCACCCAGATGTTCTGTGGTGAGTCATTGACGTGTGACTGAAAACTCAACTACCCCTTCCATTCTGGCTGATGGTGATGTGTGGCGCTGTATAGAGAATGTGGGGTAATTGTACACCGAGTATACCAAACATTAGGAACACCTTCCTAATATTGAGTTACACCACTCCCCCCCCTTTGCCCTTAGAAAAGCCTCAATTCGTTGGGGCTTGGACTCTACAAGGTGTTGAATGCGTTCCACAGGAATGCCGGCCCATGTTGACTTCAATGCTTCTCACAGTTGTGTCAGGTTGGCTGGATGTCCTTTAAGTGGTGGAACATTCTTGATACACACAGGAAACTTCTGAGCGTGAAAAACCCAGCAGTGTTTGGCACCTACAACCATATCCCGTTCAAAGGCACTTAAATCTTTTGTCTTGCCCATTCACCCTCTGAGTGGCACACACACACAATCCATGTCTCAATTTTCTCAAGGTTTTAAAACCAACCAAGTGAAGAGAGAGCTGGTGAGACTAGATCAGTGGAAAGCGGCAGAACCTGATGGCATCAGCCCAAGGGTGCTTAGGGTCTGTGCTGACCAACTGTGTGGAATATTCCAGCGTCTCTTCAACCTTAGCCTGAGCCTAGAAAAGGGTCCCTGTGCTGTGGAAAACATCCTGCCTCGTCCCAGTGCCCAAGAAGGCGCACCCCACTGTCCTGAATGACTTCAGACCTGTAGCGCGAACATCCCACATCATGAAGACCCTGGAAAGGTTAGTCCTTGCTCACCTCAGACCCCTGGTGTGTACAAATATGCATCCATCCGTGAGTAACTCTGGTCTGTAATCACTCATTCACTCAGGACTTATTTATTCATGCAGGTCTGTATATACATATTCATGTACAGTTGTTATCATATCACGTGCAATATTGTAAGTAATTATTGGACTTAACTTACGTAGTCATTCACTCAGGAATGTATATTAGTATTCTATATTTTTTTCATTGCTTTTAGTATATCGAATGTGCAATACGTGCATTTATCTGTAATTAAACCCTGCGCACTAAGGATTGTATTTTAAGGGAATTATTATTATTACCCTAAATTATATCATACACACATTTAGCTATTTAAGTATCTCTCCTGTCGTTTACCTGTACAGTTTAATGTAACCATGCAAATATTCACTTACCTGTAACTGTATATTTACCTGTACAGTTAATTTAACCATGCAAAATATTCACTTACCTTTTCATTTAACCAGTCTGTATATTAAGTAAACTATTCTTACCCTCACTTATATCATACGCATTTTTAGCTATTTAAGTATTTCTCTGCCATCGACCTGTATAGTATAGTTAACCATGAACAATCCACCAATGTATAGTGTACATATTCAGCCATCCATCCACCCATACTATGCAGTGTCTTTTTATAGCTTTTTTGCACTCCAGACTTCTTGTATTTTGATACTTTTTCATACTGCCGCTCTATGTATTGTGTATCTGTCTTTTGTGTATTTTCGTTCTGGCATTTTGCACCTGCCCTGTGTTTGTTTTGTAGCTGCTTGACAAAGAAATTCCCCCTCAGGGATCAATAAAGTACCTATCTATCAGTCTATGTCATGGAATGTTTTGTGCACTCAGTGTGTTCACCATATGTGATGACATTGCACAAATGTAATTGCTCACAGAATGACCTAGCTGTCTTCCAAGAACTGCAGTGGCAGAGAGACAGTGGCAGAGTGGCAGAGAGACAGTGGCAGAGAGACAGTGGCAGAGAGGCAGTGGCAGAGAGGCAGTGGCAGAGAGGCAGTGGCAGAGAGGCAGTGGCAGAGAGGCAGTGGCAGAGAGACAGTGGCAGAGAGACAGTGGCAGAGAGACAGTGGCAGAGAGACAGAGAGGCAGTGGCAGAGTGACAGTAACTGTGGCAGAGAGGCAGAGAGACAGAGGCAGAGAGACAGTGGCAGAGAGGCAGTGGCAGAGAGGCAGTGGCAGAGAGGCAGTGGCAGAGAGGCAGTGGCAGAGAGACAGTGGCAGAGAGACAGTGGCAGTGGCAGAGAGACAGTGGCAGAGAGACAGTGGCAGAGTGACAGTAACTGTGGCAGAGAGGCAGAGAGACAGAGGCAGAGCGAATGAGTCAGAGCGACAATCAGAGCGACTGTGGCAGAGAGGCAGTGGCAGAGAGGCAGAGGCACAGATACAGAGAGAGAGTAGTTAGGCATGGGTGGTACAGGGAAATGTCTACTGGGATCAAAGTACATTAAAATGATCACTCTGGCCCTGAGCCAAGACATCCTATGTGATATTGACAAGGCTGGTAGCACTTTCTTTGGAGACCTTACAACACTCTTGTGCTTTGCTGACTGGTGTCTGCCAGACGGCCATAATTCTAATGAAACTGTAAACAGTTAACTAATGTACTGAACAGCACAGTAAATAAAATGGTCTGCCATCCAATCAGGAGGGGAAGGAGGCCAGACATGCCTTCACACACTTCATTGAAATCATCATTAACTTGGAGAAGAATGTAATTAGTGTCACACACCAGTAGGACTACATACATTCTTAATTCAAAACTGTGATATGGTGTTGACATTCTAGTTAGGTTAGTAAGTAACTTCGACTGAGTTCTTACAATGACTTATTAATTATGCATGGGATAGGCCAACAGTATAATCTGCTAGAGGTGGCACTTTAGTTTGAAGCTAAGGAGAGTGATGCCTAGAGGGAAAAAGGTGTGTGTGTGATCACCAATGTGTCTTAATTCAACAACATGCTTAGACATGTGATAGAATGAATGTGAAAAACCTCTCTTGATCACTGCCTTGCTAATTGCAATGCATCACTGTCCTGTCTAGACTGCCTATATATTTTTTCATGATTCAAAATTAACTGTAGGCCTATTGATTACCTCAAGGATCCGCAAAGTAGTGCAGTTTAAGAAGGAAACGACGACAAAAATATTTGGAAACAACGCATGCATAACACCCTCACTCAACAATCTCACTACAGGATAGTTCATTGGAACTCTACAACCGGTTTCCCAAACCAACAGAGTATGTGCACTGCAGGCCGACCAAAACAACATACTACTGTGCAAAACTTGTGAAGGGGAAAGACACAAACACTAGTTTGTATATTTTACATAACGTCCCATCTATAAACTCTTGCGACAACGTAGCACTATCCTTTCACTACTCCCACATAGTAGTTTCAGTTTACCGTATGCAGTAGTTTAACCGGAAATCGGGTTGTTTTGAGTGCGAAGTGGAACGGTTTAGTACATCCGACAACTCCAGCCCGGAGTTTGGCGACCATTCGCAACGAAGCCATCGTCGTTAAATCAGTCCATGCGTTCTGGCATACTGAGCAGTGGAACACTTGCAGAAAATCTGCCTACAAGCAGGATCTTCGTAACGTATTCCAATCAACAACGGACTGTTTTGCGTGTAAACAGACCGAGGGCGGATGAGATGATAAGAGATAGGATGTGAGCACAGCCCGAGAGAGAGCAGTAAACCATTTCCTCCGTGTGCAGCAGTCAGTCGCGACAAGCAGAGCACGCCCGCAGACTTTATTCTGTTGCCATTGGTGGATGTCACTATAGTAGAGGTCGGTTATGAATGGGCCATGCAGCATGTCAAAATATGACGTATGTAGATGTTAAATAAAATACTAAACTGCAAAAAACAAATAGGATGAAATGTATTTTGATTCAATTACAGAGAGAGTTTTACACACAGATGATTTTAATAATTCTGTATCTTATAGAATATAGCATGTTAGACGTTATGGAAGTACAATGACAGATACATTATTTCATATTTCAAACCCACTGCTGGGATATAGGCTACCCAACAAAAAGGTGTGTGTGAGTGTGAGTGTGAGTGTGTGGTGTGGTGGTCAATAGCAGAGTCATTTGCAAGGGCCTCATTCCCAGCCATGTAAACTATTAATATCGTCATCCATCTGGTCGGTGGTACAAAATGACAATCTACTGTAGACACTGGGCCAACGCTATTGATCCAGCCACTGCAGATGCTTCATGAATATTTTAACATCACAGAGAGAGAGAGAGAGAGAGAGAGAGAGAGAGAGAGAGAGAGAGAGAGAGAGTGTGTGTGTGTGTGTGTGTGTGTGTGTGTGTGTGTGTGTGTGTGTGTGTGTGTGTGTGTGTGTGTGTGTGTGTGTGGCTAATACAATCTCTATACCCTAGAATGTAGGTATAATACAGGGTATTTCAATATGTCATTTATCAGACAGATACTGACCTTCAGGACCAGCAGCAGTTGATGCTATGAAAAGGGACTACATGAATCAAACATGACTTAGGGAGCAGTTGGACAAGCAGCAGGTCAAAT
Source organism: Thymallus thymallus (assembly GCA_023634145.1). NCBI lineage: Eukaryota > Metazoa > Chordata > Actinopteri > Salmoniformes > Salmonidae > Thymallus > Thymallus thymallus. The sequence continues at coordinate 3,963,864 of CM042424.1, read as the reverse complement.
GATATTCAGTCTATCACCTTGTTATCAAAATGGAGACGCTCGGTTCGTTGGTGCCCAAGCTTGTTTTTAACCCTCACAAAGGAATCACAAAGCAACAAATATATTTCTCTCTCTATTGAGCTCAGTCAACAGTTATTAAACAGGGCCAGACACACTCTGGAGATTGGAAACTAGAAAGGCTTAGAAAACATGCCATACACAAAGTACAAGAAACTTCCTGTCCTGCCTCATCTGTAATCTATCCCTTTACAACCACTGAACTGAACTGACATGATGGGTTAACAGAAATCAGGGGTCACTGATGAGAGAAGACAGTGAAAGGAAGAGTAATTGGATACACAGTCAATAACCAATCCCTGAAGCTATAGTGATGCTGTTCCACTGAATAGGAACCTCAATCAACCTGCATTCCATGTCACTGTATTGACTGAAACCATCGCGGAAGGCCTGAAATTATATTAAATTATATCACCCTTTAGGTCGGTAATGGGTCGTTTCTCATCCTAATCTTCAGATTCCCAACATACTGTATGCTGTCTGACTGTACATTTTGAAGCCAGACAGACAACAGATTGCATATGTTGAGATTAGGATGAGAAACGACCTATTGCCTAAAGGATGGTATCATTTAATTTGATTTCAGGCCTTCCACGAGGGTTTCAGTCAATACAGTGACATGGAATACAGGTTGATTGAGTTTCCTATAAGGTGGAATAGCATCACTATAGCTTCAGGGATTGGTTACTGACTGAACTGCTTTTGAACAGGGCCCTGGAATAGTAGTGCACTACATAGGGAGTATGGTGCCATTTGGGACACTTGCAGAAAGCAATGAAATTGAAGCCAGACAACCATGGTTGGCTACTTACTGTACACTGTCTGCCAGCTATTCCACTGTCCAGATTTATATGATGCACTGAGAGTGGGCAGAGTAGGAGAATGTACTCAGCCTCAGCAAATAGTGAAGTTATTTACTATGAGACTCTGATATTAACCACTTCCTGCAGTCTATCACCAAAAAAAGTAATTAAGATTATTAAAAAACAACAGACGGAAATCAGGTGTTTATGTCAAAGCAGTTTTGTTATATTTCAGTTTTCTGTGATGATGTATATAAAGTGTAATATTGGGATGCAAACTCAAAACGTAATAAATATCAACTCTATATCTGACATGCTACAGGTGTGTTATTTTAAAAAAAATACATAACCATGTGTGTGAGGTGTATACTTTTGTTTCAAAGTAGATTTGTTTAAGACTACCAAGACTCACTCTGTATGACCCTGATTTAGCCCACTGCAATAAAAGTTTCATGAGTTTGCGTGCTGTCAGTCCAGTAACTCATTAAATTGATCAATCTTCTCCTGCATTTGAGGTTCAGCAACTGAGGTCAGCATAATATCACCATAAAGACTTGAAAAGACTAATCATAAAGACTTGTTAACTGGACTGACCATGAACTGTTTCTTCTTTATGGCGATATTATGCTGACCTCAATTGCTGAACCTCAAATGCAGGAGAAGATTGATCAATTTAATGAGTTACTGTAAATAGCCTAACCACAAAGGAATTGCATATTAAATGTATTCAGTGATCGAAAGAAGTGCTTTCGTTTGCATATTAACAGTTATATTTTGATGCTTTAAATTAGCCATCATGCGTATAGCCCAATGGGTAATAGACTTGAGCAAATGAACACCTCATACCTGGTGCAGTAATTAATTTGTGTAACTCCCACACCATTATTAAAAACGGTTCCAAGCCTACAGTGACATCTTGTGGACATAGATAAGCATTACAATGTAATTAATGAATTATTGATAAACCCACTTGCGTGTTTATATTTAGCGCCATCTAGTGGTCTCCTCTCGTCATTGCTCTTTACTTTCATGATCATAGGTGGCATGTTGTTTATTTATTTTATTTTTATTTATTTAACCTTTATTTAACTTTTATTTAACTAGGTAAGTCAGTTAAGAACAAATTCTTATTTACAATAACGTCCTAACCCGGCCAAACCTGGATGACGCTGGGCCAATGGTGCACCACTCTATGGGACTCCCAATCACGGGCCGGATGTGATACAGCCTGGATACGAACCAGGTACTATAGTGACGCCTCTTGCAGTGAGATGCAGTGCCTTAGAACACTGCACCACTCGGGAGCCCCAATTATTGCATCAATTAAAATGTGTTCAAAGTGTTCTTAACACTATATAACAAGTTAAGTGAGCGATGCTGTGAAATGAAATGCTCCTCGTTGTCGGTAGACAGATATTGGGGCCTCTCTCACCAAGCTCTAAGAACAGGGCCGTCCCTAGCTATTTGGGGGCCCATAGCGAGATTTGTTTTTCAGACCCCCCCACCTTGCGGGTAAAACTTTTGGTGGTCCCCCTTGATGGTAGAGAGAAAATGTTGTGGTTTTAAAGCAAATTGGGGTGTTTGGGGGCCCTAAGCGACCCCTTATATCGCTTATGCCCAGGGCTGGCCCTGCTAAGAAACATGTGGTTCTCAGAACGTTATGCCTAGCTGGGTAACCACTGAACTGAACTAACATGATGGGTTAACAGAAATCAGGGGTCACTGATGAGAGAAGGCAGTGACAGGAAGAGTAATTGGATACACAGTCAGTAACCAATCCCTGAAGCTATAGTGATGCTGTTCCACTGAATAGGAACCTCAATTAACCTGCATTCCGTGTCACTGTATTGACTGAAACCATCGCTGAAGGCCTGAAATCAAATTAAATTATATCACCCTTTAGGTCGGTAATAGGTCGTTTCTCATCCTAATCTCCCAAGACAATGTTCAGATTCCCAACATACTGTATGCTGTCTGACTGTACATTTTGAAGCCAGACTGGACCATTTCAAAACCATTTCAGCTTTAAACCATCATTCATTAGCTCACCTTGAGAGAAACAGTGTACATCCCAAATGGTACCCTATTCCCTATATAGTGCTCAACTATTCCAGGGCCCTGGTCAAAAGCAGTTCACTACATAGGGAATATGGTGCCATTTGTGACACAGATATTGAGGCCTATTACATCTATTAAGTCTTGGAAAGAATTGCTTTCAAACATTTTAACAGTTATATTATGATGCTTGAAATTAGCCACCATGCGTATATATCCCAATGGGTAATAGACTTGAGCAAATTAACACCCCATACATAGCACAGTGATGATTATTTAGCTCCCCACCATTATTAAAACAGATTCAAAGCTTACATTGCCACCTTGTGGACACATGTAAACATTACAACATCATTCATGTATTATTGATCCGGTGGAGGCTACGGATCCGTATGTAACCGTACCTTCCCGCCCCTCCTGGATCCCTTTCCCCTAGAGATGAAGATCTGAATCACGTTCTGTGCACGTGTTTCTTTACCTCTCCTTTACACACACATTTTTTGTGGTCACCCTCCCTCCCTTCATATTTCTCACTGTAAATCGTGAACGATAATTAATCTATATACCAACCATTTGATCTCAATCAGTTTCATTGAGATATGCATTTAGATCAGGGATGGACAACTCCAGTCCTCGGGGGCCTGATTGGTGTCACACTTTTACCCCAGCCCCAGCTAGCACACATGACTCCAATAATCAAATAATGATGATCTTCCGTTTAGAACGCAATTCGTTGAATCGTCTGTGTTTGCTAGGGATGGAGGAAAATGTGTGACACCACTCCGGCCCCTGAGGTCTTCTTGAGTTATAGAGTGTTGTTTCGAAGTAATGTCCTTAATATGTGACGTCGGTGTTCAGCATGTGGGAGAACTTGGAGCTCAAGGGTGTTAGATGAGTTGCCCACTAGTAATTACCAGTCAGAGGGCCGTTCAGATGGATTTTCCCCAGTCCTATGTGGTTATGAACGCATCATTAGAGCAGATGGCGAAAATAAACTGTAGCATAGCATTCCTGCGTTTCAATCAAAGCACATATTTTGCCTAGTTGCACATGCTATTGAGTTTTGGCCATACTATAGAAAAATTCGACCATTTGAACAATCATCCTTTAATCTTTAAATAAATTAGGGGGTGTTTTTGTCTTACAGTAACGTTATATAAACCTATAATAGTCGGTTCTAATATGTAGAATGCTCTCATTATGTGGTCTTGCAGACAATGAGTCAGCTTTATTGAACAGCAGCATTCGCCAGAGTAGCCGGTTCTCTACAAGTAGACTGTGCATAAAGCAGAGAATCCCGCAGAAGCTTCGAGAAGGGTCCAGAAAAGTCGGATCCGCAAGCACTACATTAATAAACCAACTTGCACGTGTTTATTTAGCGCCATCTAGTGGTTTCCTCTCCCAATTGCTCCTTCCATAATCATAGGTGACATGTTATTGCATCAATTGAAATGTGAAAAATCAGTGTCCAATGTATTCTTATTTCTGAACACTATAGCTAACAAGTTAAGTGAGTGATAGTATGAAATAAAGTACTCATTCTTTTCAGTATAAAAACGCTGTATGTTAAAGTCCTATTACAGATGGACGTTTCTCTTCGTTTGGATATCTTTGAGCCAACACATTGAGGACAACGTTAATGGAAGAATAAACGATACTCCATCATTCTAATGGATGTAAATGTGGCAGTGAAATATCACTAATATGCAATTAAAATAAAGTGACAGGGTTCACATTTTTGAAAGGTTGAAATTAGATATCTGTACAAACACACACACACACACACACACACACACACACACACACACACACACAGGAGTGAACACAGAAATGTCTAATTATATCTAGAAACTGACTGAGGTGGGAGACTTGAAAGGCTTGTGGAATATAACAGAGGAACTATGATAAGTCAAATTCTTATTAATTAGTCCAAGAAAGAGAGGGAGAGACAGAGAGAAAGGGAGAGAGACAGACAGAGAGAGAGGGAGAGAGAGAGAGAGAGAGAAAGGGAGAGAGAGAGACAGACAGAGAGGGCTAGAGAGAGAGAGAGAGAGAGAGACATAGACAGAGAGAGAGCCAAGCAACCCAAGCAAGAAAGAACAGAAAGACACAGACACCGAATCAATCGACAGTAAAAGAGATACAGAAAAAAGAGAGAGCGAGAAGAAGGAGTAGAAAATGGAGGGATGTCAATGCCAAGGCGTCAGTGCCAGTCAGGATAGAGCTATGAGATCGAGGGACGGGTTGTTGTTTGGAGAGAAACCGACATTGAGATGGAGCGCGGGCGGCAGAGGTAATTGTGTCTGACAGTGGTGATAATGATGAGGCGCACAGAGACGCTGTTCAGATCAATGTTGAAGATCCCCTTGCTATGCCCCTAATGCGAGGTGCACCCCCGCTGTTCGCGCTCACTCTGCTCCTCGACTAATTGACCGTCCGCGTCTCCCGCGAGTCCTTTGTTATTATTTATTAATAATTCACAGCTAAATAATTCACACCCTGGAAAGGCAGGCGGAGAGTGTGTGTGTTATGTAGAGCTACTGTTAATTGAGATGGGGTAGATAGATGAACTTGGAAAGATAGTGAAGAAGTGTGGTGGGGGGAAGCCAAGGATTTGGGGTTGTTTTTTTTTTTAATTTGTTATTGTTTTTATTTTTGTAAAGGGGTCACTGTTTTGTTCTAGCCCAGGACGGACACATCACATTGAACTAATTCTCATCAAGCCCTCAAGTAGGCGAATCAGGGGCTTTAGTAGGGCTGGAACTAAAGCCTGCAAACCCAGTGTGTCTTCAGAACCAGAGTTGAACTACACTGCTTTTTTCTGACATTCTCCGTGGGGTGAAGAGAGAAGGAAATCGAGAAGGAGCAACTCTGATAGGAAGAACATCACTCTATCAAGACAAGTCGAATCACAGACAGGGAAACAAATGAATCAAATCAGTGTAAGATTAAATGAGACAAATCCAAAAGGGTGTTTCATTTGTTCCCGTTCTCCCTTAATGCAGAGTATGGTAGATGGTATATGCTATATCTAAATCCTCCACTAGAGGTCAATAATAGACCAGATTCTATCCTCTCTCTTGGCGTCTGTCTCGTGCTGCTGCTGCTGCGCTTATGTCGGAATCACATGCTTTGTTTATGTTGAATTATTAATGCAACCTTTCATTAACACTGTAAACAAATACAAAATGCACAGCATTGGGGGAATCAAAGCAGTATCCCTCTGTGTCAGCCAGTGTAGGCTTACATTTCTACAATAAAATGTCTGCCTTGTGACATGTGATAGACTTCAATGTAGGCTACTGTGTATTTTTCCTAATTTAAAAAATATATAATTTATTTAACCTTTATTTAACTAGGCAAGTAAAACGTTACTACTATGTTCTCACAAGCCTGTTTGTTATCAAACTTTACATGACAGGTAAACATACGCACCAGTGGAGGCCTGTTCGGGTAGGAAAGGGTGAACAGAACAGACCTCCCTTGTACATTTGGTGAACATTTTTAAAAACAATCCCCCTGAATCAAACTATTCACCCTGGAGACTGAGACCAGGGCTTGTGTCCACAGAAGTGTCTCAGAGCAGGAGTAATGATCTACTATTTGTCCATATAATCTTATTCATTAAGGCAAAACTGGTCCTAGAACAGCAATCCTACTCTGAGACAATCTGTGATAAGGGGTGTGTTCTGTAAGTGTTGATGGTAATGGCTGGATCTCAAAACATTGGTCATGTAAGAGTACATTTGTGCAGTGTTTCTCCTCAGAGCTTTGGCTTGTTGATAAATCTCTTTTAAGCGGAGAAACATGAGAAGTATCGCTCTGAGCCCATCTTTTACTGTAAAGTTTAGTTATTTTTTGCTGGGGTGCATTTCTGTAGGGAGAAAACAAGTTAGAAAAAGATCTCTCCCACAACACCGTCTTCGGTTCGGCTTTTCTTTGGGGAATGGTTTGTCAGAAGTAGTCAACAAGGTCCGTACTAGTCTCCAGGTACCATGGAGCGCACTGACGGCCCAGACGGTCTTTCATGCTTCACATGTTTGGGACCATAGAGGAAGGACCAACACAGAGGAGTGGTTGAGTTGTGCTCAGTGTATATCCAGTATGTATTTTTATAGACATCGATGTAGACTTCACTTAATCTAAGAGCACATCAAAGCATCTCTCGGCTCCGTCTTCGGCTAAATCCTTCTCTGGTACTTATTACCAAAGTGTTCATAAATGCCTTTGGGAATTTAGCCGAAGAAAAAACTAAAAACAAACATGTTTGCTTTTATCTCTCAAATAACTATTTATGCTGGTGCAAATGAACATTCGGAGGAACTTTCTAGATTGTGTCGGAGCAGGAGAAGATGTAAGGAATCAGTCTAACAAAAGGAGAACAAGGAAGATTGTCGAGGTGGGGGTTAGAGTGAGACAGTTACAGAGAAAATATATTGTTAGTCATTACGTTCCCCCATTGTGTCGTCTTAAACAGACTGATAGACTCCGAATGGATCTCAGACGAGAGTCGAGGCGTTTGGGCTGCATTATGAGGCTGCGGCTGCTGAGAGCGATGCAGTCAATGGGAGTGGCAGTCAGCAAAGTGTCAGTGAACAACGCCCCATTAACAAATGACTCGGTGCCAATGGATAGTTTTGATTTATTTTTCATGGGCCCACTGTTGTGAAACATGGAAGCAAAAGAGACTGCTTGTATACTCCAGTGGGCCAGGGATTAAACAGAGCCAGCGCGCTGGAGCGGAGTCTTTCAGAGAGGTGAGAGAGAGAGACTAACCCATGGAGATCTGGGAGAGCTGTGAAGCCAGAGATGGTGAATAATAGAACAAAGTGAGGACGTAGCCTTCAGAGGTTCCACTGCTCTTCACCATCCCTCCATCTCTCACAAAGAGGAGGGAGAGGGCATCTTCATCATCTATCTGAGAGAGAGAAAGACTGATAAAGGGAGAGAGAGAAAGAGAGACTGATAGAGAGAGAGCGAGAGGAAGGCAGAGAGAGAGAGAGAGAGAGAGGGGGGGGGGAGCACAACTTCTTCATTCATCCTCCATAAAAAGAGTAAAAGTGAAGTGGAAAAGCATCTTGTTCTTCATGCATAATTTCAGCAAAATATCCACAAAGACACCACCGAAAACTTCCCATGAAAACACTGCATTGCAAATTGGCTCAGCGGCAGCTACTGTACAATGACTGCAGTTGGATGACAGCGTCCAAAACCTATTCCCACGGGTGGTAAGGTCCCTTTCGGCTCCCTCCGTCTCATCTTTAGCTTATGAAAAATTCACCACAGCCCCCTCTCTCTCCCATCCCGCTCTCTTCTATGTCTCCTACACTGAGAACTGATGTGTGGTAAACTGAGAAATATTCAAAGGCGGGCGGGCGGGGGATGGGACCGGGGCCTTGCCTTTCTATCTCCCACTAGGGTTTTCCTTTTACCACCTCTCCTCACCACCGCTCCGGAGGAGAAATCAAAAACTCTTTGGACGTCACGCGGGCCGATTGAAGTTGCTGCAGCAGCTCTGGCGCGGTGCCTGACTCTGCCCGGCGATAGCATGCATCATTAGCGTTGTCAGTCATCGCCCTGGTAACAGGGCAGTGCCACGGGGTGCCCTCAGGGCCCAATCAATGCAGGGGTCCCCTGGAACGGGCCATCAAACACCTTAACCAGGAGTGAAGGCGCCTATTACCCCTACCCCAGTGCAGCTGGGCCGTTAGGTTTCTCCACTCCACACACGCTCAGAGCGGCTCTCCTATTGATCACGACTAATAGTTTACAGTCAGTCTCCTCCAGTCTTTTCCCCCTTCAATGGTGTTTCTGAACTTTACAAAGGGTTGTTTGGTTTTTTAATCATTTGCTTCCATTTAGCTTTTCTATGGCAAGGCACTGTATGTAGAAAACGTTCTGGAAATCTATTAATCGGAACCTTCATTCTGAATCTAGAGTGATGAAGGGACACTATTGTTACATAGAGTTTATTGCCCTGCACCTGTTCTTGGAAGGAATATTTTTCTCTCTACAGAACTGAACTGATACATAGGATGCATCCCAAAGGGCCTCCATATTCCCATTATAGGATACAGAAATAGTGGACTGTAAAGTGAATGGGGTTCCATTTGGGACATAAATACGGTAGTTCTTATTTTTGCATAATTTCAGTTTCTTCCCAGCATCTTGGAATCACAATGAATCACATGATCTATAGAAAATAAATGAGCCAATGGGGCGCTCCATTGTCCAAAAACACCAAACTCTCCTGGAACAATAAGATATCCACGAAGTCCTAGTTCTGCATTTCAAGTACAGGAGAACACAACCCTCAAAACAAAACAAAGAAAAGATCTTTGAAGAAAAACGTTGGGTTCCTTTCAACAACATACAGAGGGTAATATTCTTAGTACCAGTATGTTATTCTGAGCATTCGTCTAAATATTTGGAGAGAACGGCGAGAGATGAAACGGAGATAGAACAATGGGACTGTGGTGGTGTTATGGCGTTCGTGCGTCTCGACTCGTTGGTCCTTTGTGTTTCTGGTCCTCAGTCGGTCCCTCCTTGTTCTGCCTGGGTCCAGCTGGGGTCTGGTCTCTCTTGTGGTCGCACGCACGCACGCACGCACGCACGCCACGCACGCACGCACACACACACACACACACACATACTTGTGAGGACTTTTGGGGGACCAACAACTCCTAACCCTAACCCTAACCATAACCATAACCCCAACTCCTAACCCTAATTCTAACCCTAACCCTAATCCTAATTCTAGCCCTAACCCCTAACCCCAACTCCTAACTCTAATTCTAATCCTAAACCGAAACCTAACCCCTAACCCTAAACCTAACCCCTAACCCTAAACCTAACCCCTAAGCCTAAAATAGCTGTTTTGCAAAATGTCCTCACTTCTCTGAATTTTCCTTGGTTTACTATTCCTGTGAGGATGTTTGGTATCACAAGCATAGTAAGACATGTACACACACACACACACACACACACACACACACACACACACACACACACACACACACACACACACACACACACACACACACACACACACACACACACACACACACACACACACACACACACACACGCCACCATTAAGCACACACATAAACACACACGGGCGCAGCTGGGTCATGCAACGTCAAAGTCCAGACCTAATCCCAATTCAGATGTTGTGGTAGGACTTGATACGAGAAGTTCATGCTTGAAAACCCACATATATCATTGAGTTGAAGCAGTTCTGCATGCAAGAGTGGGCCAAAATTCCTCCACAGTGATGTGAGACTGACCAACAAAAACAGAGAAAATCAGAAAGGGAGCAAACACTTTTTTTAATGTATGTATCTACACTGTACATACATACATAAAACATACATGCAATGCATTCGGAACGTATTCAGACCACTTGACTTTTTCCACATTTTGTTACGTTACATCCTTGTTTTAAAATGGATTAAGTAAAATAAAATCCTCATCAATCTACACACAATATCCCATAATGTCAAAGCGAAACATGTTTTTATACATTTTTTGCAAATAATAAAAACCAAAAAACAGAAATACCTTATTTACATAAGTATTCAGACCCTTTGCTATGATACTCTAAATTAAGCTCAGGTGCATCCTGTTTCCATTGTTCATCCTTGAGATGTTTCTACAACTGGATTGGAGTCCACCTGTGGTAAATTCAATTGATTGGACATGATTTGGAAAGGAATACACCTGTCTATTTAAGGTCAAACAGTTGACAGTTTATGTCAGAGAAAAAATCAAGCCATGAGGTTGAAGGAATTATTCCTAGAGCTCTGAGACAGTATTGTGTCGAGGCACAGATTTTTTATTTTACCTTTATTTAACTAGGCAAGTCAGTTAAGAACAAATTCTTATCTACAATTATGTCTACAACTATGTCCTTCTTATCTACAGCCCCTGGAGCAAATTAGGGTTAGGTGCCTTGCTCAAGGACACATCGACAGGTTTCTTCACCTTGTCAGCTCAGGTATTTGAACCAACAAACCTTCGGTTATTGGCCCAATGCTCTAACCACTAGGCTAGCTGCCGCCCCCAGATATTAAGACGTTACCTGCCCTCAAAACAGATCTGGGGAAGGGTAACAAAACATTTCTGCATCATTGAAGGTTCCCAAGAACACAGTGGCCTCCATCTTTCTTCAATGGAAGAAGTTTGGAACCACTCTTCCTAGAGCTGGCCGTCCGGACAAACTGAGCAATCGGGGGAGAAGGGCATTGGTCAGGGAGGTGACCAAGAACCCCATGGTTACTCTGACAGAGCTCCATAAAGCTCTACCAGAGCTTTATGGTAGAGTGGCCAGACAGAAGCCGCTACTCAGTAAAAGATACATGACAGCCAGCTTGCAGTTTTCCAAAAGGCACCTAAAGGACAACGACCCTAAGCACACAGCCAACACAACACAGGAGTGGCTTTGGGACAAGTGGCCCAGCCAGAGCCCGGACTTGAACCCGATCGAACATGTCTGGAGTGACCTGAAAATAGCTGTGCAGCGACACTCCCCAACCAACCTGACAGAGCTTGAGAGGATCTGCAGAGAAGAATGGGAGAAATTCCCCAAATACAGGTGTGCCAAGCTTGTAGCGTCATACCCAAGAAGACTCAAGGCTGTAATCGCTGCCAAAGGTGCATCAACAAAGTACTGAGTAAAGTGTCTGAATACTTATGTAAATGTGATAATTTAAGAATAAGGCTGTAACATAACAAAACGTGGAAAAAGTCAAGGGGTCTGAATACTTTTCGAATGCACTGTACATACAATGTAAACACACACAAACACTATGTACTGTATGTGTTAAGGTCATGACAGGGATGAATGAGATTTGATACTTTGTTATCTGGTTAGGAGAGTAAAAGTTTATTTCCGGGCTATTCTGTAATTGGCAATGTTCAACTTTTGTCAGTTCAAAGTTTATTCCTTTTAAATCTGGATGTTTTGAATATAACTACAGATCAGTTGTCCCCAAAATACCCGAAAGCTGCTTATTTCAAGTTGGAGAGATATAGAATCAACTTAATCTCCCAATTTCAGCGAAAACTTTTGATTAGATAAGGCACTAGCTCTATCTGAATTGCTTAAAAATCGGTCCTCTCCTCATCATGCCATCTTCATCTTCATCTGAATGGAAAAGAGTTGACAGCTGAAAAAACAATATGGTGGAAGCCCATCGTTAGTCTTTCACCTGGTCAGTTCTCTCCGATCAGTGCAATGAAGGACAGGAGGCAAAGAGAGGAGAGGACAGACTTTTTAGACAATTTAGAAAGAGCCTACAGCCTTTCGAGATCATAAAATCCACAATGCTTTGTGGGTAAATGGCGACTGAGTGACTAATCTAAAACTAATAATGAATAGTTATTTAGGATTCAAGGTGATTTGTAGATCAGTAAGTCGGCAGTCACCTGCACTGTACCGGCTGCAATGTCCTACTTCTCTCCAGCTGTATGCATTGCACTAGATGTCCCTCTACATGACCAATAGATGTCCCTCTACATGACCAATAGATGTCCCTCTACATGACCAATAGATGTCCCTCTACATGACCAATAGATGTCCCTTTACATGACTAATAGATGTCCCTCTACATGACCAATAGATGTCCCTCTACATGACCAATAGATGTCCCTCTACATGACCAATAGATGTCCCTCTACATGACCAATAGATGTCCCTTTACATGACTAATAGATGTGTCTCTACATTACCACTAGATGTCCCTCTACATGACCAATAGATGTCCCTCTACATGACCAATAGATGTCCCTCTACATGACCACTCAGTGGAGGCTGCTCATGGGACGATAATGGCTGGAATGTCACGAATGGAATGACATCAAACACATTGAAAACGTTTGGTACCAGTCCACCTATTCCGCTCCAGCCATTACCACGAGCCCGTCCTCCCCAATTAAGGTGACACCAACGTCCTGTGTGACTACTAGATGTTCCCCTACAGCAGGGGTGTAAAACTCATTCCAAGGAGGGCCTAGCGTCTGCTGGATTTTATTTGTTCCTTTCAATTAAGACCTAGACAACCAGGTGAGGGGAGTTCCAGTGACCTTAAATCATCAATCAAGGAGGAGTGAAAACCTGCAGACACTAGAATAGCTGGAATGAGTTTGACACGTGCTCTACACAGAGAGGAGCTGATGATGTTGTAGAGAAGAGAACAAAGGGAAACCCAGTAATGATTTGTCTGCCTGATATTTGTCTGCTGGTGCCAGGTGCTCCTAGTGTGTTTTATAATGGCTGATCATTAGGAAAGAACAGGGAGAGACATGGGCACTGTGAAACCTGCTGACATCACCAATAACAGCAACAACAGGCTCTGATCTATTTATACACACACACACACACACACACACACACACACACACACACACACACACACACACACACACACACACACACACACACACACACACACACACACACACACACACACACACACACACACACACACACACACACACACACACACACACACACACACACACACACACACACACACACACACACACTGGGATAGTCCACCAGCTCCCAGCCTCAGTACACTACACTACACTGTCCCAACCAGCAGCAGTTGTACAGGACTCTGTGACTGTGTCCAAGACCAGGCATGGCCCTGGTAGGGAGCCTTCTAAATGGTTCATACAACAGAGAGGATAATCCCTCTCCCTGCTGCATCCTCCGGAAGCCCAGGCCTCAGCCTGCAAGCCATAGTGTCTCCATCCTCTTATTGACTGGGCAGAAAAGGGTAACTCACAAACACATTGACCAGCACCAGCTGAGTGGAGGATGAGACTGTGACAACGGCACTGGCCAAGGCCGTATTACGCCTGCTTACTGTGCTGCAGAGTGAGGGATAGAGATGGAGGGAGAGAGATTGAGGGAGAGAGGAAAGGAGAAAAGAAGAGACATTGAGAAAGAGAGGGATGGAGGGAGAGGGAGAGGAGGGCAACGGGGGCTCCCGGTCAGTGATACAGGGGCTGTGTCTGGAGAAGGTAATCCTCAGTGATCTGCCCTAATCTGCCACAGATACGCGGCTGAATCGCAGAGGAGAGAGGAAGAGAGGAGAGGAGAGAAGAGGGGGATGAGAGTGGGCAGAAGGGAAAACTGGATTACAGCAGCACGTCTGCATTAACTCAGTGGCCTTATCTCCTAAATTCTCCGCTGCAAAAACAGCTTTGGCGTGTACAGGGGGAGTGTGGCGGTGCAGAGGCTCAACGTGGGTGTGTGTGCATGCATGTGTGCGTGTGTGTGTGTGTGTGTGTGTGTGTGTGTGTGTGTAGGAGAGCTGAGCCCATTTTATGCCAGCAGCACACAGTCAGTGTCCAGACAGGCGTACTGTGTCCCCATATTGAGGAAAGCACCACCACCACCACCAGGCCCACTCAGTCTCAGTAGCCCTTCGTAAACTGAGCCTCCATTCCGGCTCAACCTCTTCCCGAGCCCCAACAATGGTCATTCTCTCCAGGGGAGGAAGGTAATTCCCAGGGGATACAGTTTCCATCCTCATTTCTCTGATGGCAGTAGTGAATGATTGGGCTTTTTTGGAATTTAGCCCAACCAATCGGCAGAGTGAGATATCAAATCTCTATGCAGTCAGTCTCTGTCTCTGTCGCTCTCTCTCTCTCTCTCTCTCTCTATCTCTCCGCCTAATACGTTTTTACCACGTTTTCCTGTTGCTGAATCCCAGTTGTAATTATGGTTTACATGATTAGTGTGGAAAAATAGCTAATTGTGGGTTGTTGCGGATGAAAATGTCTGTCTCACATGTTGAGTCGCGCCCTGACTCAGAGCCCTGAATTACACAGCAACTACCACTGGGACACACACACACACTGGGACTAACCCTAACCCCTACTCTAACCATAACCCTGATTCTAACCCTAACCCTAACCCCTACTCTAACCATAACCCTGATTCTAACCCTAACCCTAATCCCTACTCTAACCATAACCCTGATTCTAACCCTAACCCTTACTCTAATCATAACCCTGATTCTAACCCTAACCCTAACCCCTACTCTAACCATAACCCTGATTCTAACCCTAACCCTAACCCCTACTCTAACCATAACCCTGATTCTAACCCTAACCCTAATCCCTACTCTAACCATAAGCCTGATTCTAACCCTAACCCTTACTCTAACCATAACCCTGATTCTAACCCTAACCCTAACCCCTACTCTAACCATAACCCTGATTCTAACCCTAACCCTAACCCTAACCCTAATTCTAACTCTAACCCTAAACCTAACCCCTACAGACCCGGGTTCGATCTCAGGCTCTGTCGCAGACAGCTGGGACTGGGAGACCCATGGGGTGGCGCACAATTGGCCCAGCGTTGTCCGGGTTAGGGGAGGGTTTGGCCGGCCGGGATGTCCTTGTCCCATCACGCTCTAGCGACTCCTATGGCAGGCCGGGCGCATGCACGCTGACACTGTCAACAGGTGTACAGTGTTTCCTCCGACACATTGGTGTGGCTGGTTTCCGGGTTAAGCGTGCATTGTGTCAAGAAGCAGTGCGGCTTGGCGGGGTCGTGTTTCGGAGGACGCATGGCTCTCGACCTTCGCCTCTCCTGAGTCCGTACGGGAGTTGCAGCGATGGGAGAAGACCATAACTACCGGAGAAAAATGGGTAAAAAGTACAACAACATAAAAATAGTCTGTCCTCGTGGGGACCTGGAAATCTCCCCACGAGGGAGAATTTTCCTTGTTTTATTATCCTTGTTTGGACCTTTGGGGATTTCCGGTACCCCCCCAACACACACACACACGCACACACACACATACTGAGAGACAAGCCACTAACATGCAGATCTCTGACACTAGACACTTATTCACCATGACAACAAGCACTTAGACGGTAATAAAATGTAATTGTTGATTGATACGGTGTGACTCTCCTTAAGAGTAAACAAACATTGAGGCCGTCTCATGCAACATACATACACACACACACACTTATCTCCAGCTGTGGTGTGTGTGTGTGTGTGTGTGTGTGTGTGTGTGTGTGTGTGTGTGTGTGTGTGTGGATGCTCTCATGTTTATGTTTGGGAGATTAGCAATGATGAAAGAATGCCTTTTCATGTCTGGGCTAGACCCTCCTCTGACGAACACCCCACCCACTCACACACACACACACACACACACACACACACACACACACACACACACACACACACACACACACACACACACACACACACACACACACACACACACACACACACACACACACACACACACACACACACACACACACCAGTCTTAATTATGCCAATCTTTTTTAGATTTAGTCTAGTCTTAGTCATTTTGATTAAAATATAATTAAGTCTTAGTCACATTTTAATCATTTGAATAATTATTTAGTTATTGTGGGACATTTTAGTAAACTAAATGTCCTTTCATTTTAGTCACATTTTAGTCACATCACATTTGTATTGCCTCATTAACCTATAGTAAACATAAATTGCTGACTTCCATTTGCACAAACACCCTAGCCTTGTCCTATCAACATACATATCCTTGTCCTATCAACATACATATCCTTGTCCTATCAACATACATATCCTTGTCCTATCAACATACATATCCTTGTCCTATCAACATACATATCCTTGTCCTATCAACGTACATATCCTTGTCCTATCAACATACATATCCTTGTCCTATCAACATACATATCCTTGTCCTATCAACATACATATCCTTGTCCTATCAACGTACGTATCCTTGTCCTATCAACATACATATCCTTGTCCTATCAACGTACATATCCTTGTCCTATCAACATACATATCCTTGTCCTATCAACATACATATCCTTGTCCTATCAACGTACATATCCTTGTCCTATCAACATACATAGCCTTGTCCTATCAACATACATATCCTTGTCCTATCAACATACATATCCTTGTCCTATCAACATACATATCCTTGTCCTATCAACATACATATCCTTGTCCTATCAACATACATATCCTTGTCCTATCAACGTACATATCCTTGTCCTATCAACATACATATCCTTGTCCTATCAACATACATAGGCTTGTCCTATCAACATATTATTTCTGCATAACATCCTATTCTCTTCTCAAGAGCAGAAATATGACAAACTTATAGAACAATCTGGCTATGTACGTAAAATCCTTATTCAGTCTACATAGATGTTACCCATACAAAATAAACTGACATACACAAGAGCAGAGAGAAAGAGAGAAAGAGAGAGAGAAAGATAGTGCGAGAGTAGCACAATCACCAGATAGTGACGCAAAGTATTGGCAAAGTATTATGGGATGCACCTCCATCACTCGGTCGCGTCATCGCCATTGTTATCAATGTTCCACAGACGCCACAGTCACAAAAGTAGAATGGGGGCTAATGACTTTGAACGGGAGATAATGACTGATTCTGCAATTCATTTAGTCAAGTCACTAAACCTCAAGTCAGAATCGAGTTCCCTGTGCTTGAGTCCAAGTCCAAGTCACCAATGGGTCATGATTCGAGTCACGAGTCCCGATGGCTAATGTCCGAGTCCCCGTGCTCGAGTCACTGGTTCCACATTAACTCAAAATAAATGATATACCCAGTCAGATATAGTGTAATGGCAAGAGGGATTTAGTCAATTCATTGTTTGCTATCCATTTTCCTTTCTTTTTGTGCCACCAAATGTTTACATACAGGCTACTGGTAATTACCAGGGTCACGTTCAGTTGCAAAAACGTTCTCAAACGTTGCATAGAGATATTCCATGAACAGTTCCCTAGGTTGTTAACTATAGCTAGCTAATTAAGTAACATGACTGAACAAGGTGTAGCCTAAACAAATCGTTAAGGGAACGGTCCGCAAGTAGCCTAGTTTTATGAATGTAAAATGCAGCCCGCCAATAAAAAGGTAACACTGGTGTTATGGGTCATATCCTTTAATGGCTAGTACGTTGGCTACAGAACATGGCTATGAAATGCAGTGGGGAAAGTGGGAGGGTTGAGCGAGACTACAAATTCTAAAACGTGTCTATACTCAAGGGAGAGAAAAACATAGCTAGACTGTTGTTTTAATATTAAACTTAATGCTGCTATTGTTTTTAATTTCGTAAAGCAGCTTGTTTCTTGACCAGTCAAAGGGTTTCTAACCAGATGGCTGCTAGTGACTGTTTAGCTAGGGTGAAGCAAGAGAATAGCCTGCGAGATGTTTATAATCGGAGGCGTATTCGGAGCGAAGCCTGTCTGCCCACACTCATCGCTTGCCCCCCGCAGATCACCAGCTGATGTAGGCTAGGCTGGGTGTGCCGGGTGGGGTGCGTCCTTCCTTTACTGCTGAAAAGAACTGTGTTTCGTTCTGTGCTGCCAATATTAATTGGGCTTATCACTGAAAATCTCTCTCTCTCTCGCTCTCTCTCTCTCTCTCTCTCTCTCTCTCTCAATTCAGTTCAATTGAAGGGCTTTATTGGCATGGGAAACATATCTTTACATTGCCAAAGCAAGTTAAATAAATAATAAACAAAAGTGAAATAAACATTAAAAAATGAACAGTAAATATTACACTCACAAAAGTTACAAAATAATTCTGTCTATATACAGTGTTGTAACGATGTGGAAATAGTTAAAGTACAAAAGGGAAAATAAATTAACATAAACATGGGTTTTATTTACAATGGTGTTTGTTCTTCACTGGTTGCCCTTTTCTTGTGGCAACAGGTCACACATCTTGCTGCTGTGATGCACACTGTGGTATTTCACCCAATACATATGGGAGTTTATCAAAATTGGATTTGTTTTTGAATTCTTTGTGTGTCTGTTTAATCTGAGGGAAATATGTGTCTCTAATATGGTCATACATTTGGCAGAAGGTTAGGAAGTGCAGCTCAGTTTCCACCTCATTTTGTGGGCAGTTTGCACATAGCCTGTCTTCTCTTGAGAGTCAGGTCTGCCTATGGCGGCCTTTCTCAATAGCAAGGCTATGCTCACTGAGTCTGTACATAGTCATGTATTCTGCCACTGTGTACTCTCTGTTTAAGGCCAAATAGCATTCTAGTTTGCTCTGTTTTTTTGTAAATTCTTTCCAATGTGTCAAGTAATTCTCTTTTTGTTCTCTGTCTCTCTCTCTCTCTCTCTCTCTCTCTCTCTCTCTCTCTCTCTCTCTCTGTCTCTCTCTGTCTCTCTCTCTCTCTCTCTCTCTCTCTCTCTCGCAGGGCTCTCCAATCCTTTTCCTGGAGATCAACCTGTAGGTTTTCACTCCAACCCTAATCTAGCCCACCTGATTCTAATAATTAATTGGTTGATAAATAGAATCAGGTTAGTTACAACTGGGGTTGGAGCGGAAACCTACTGGAGGGTTTCTCTCCAGGAACAGCGTTGGAAAGCCCTGGACTACTGTAGCTCTCTCCCTCTCCCAGCCATATGCTTGGTCCTGTTGAATATTTTTTCCTTCTTCTTGTGGTGACAAGGATTATAATGTGATTTATTCATGTTGTGGTTCCCATTCCAGGAGCCAGTGCTATCTCTCTCTACCTCTCCCTCTCTCACGCATTCTCTCTCTCTATTTTCTCCTTCTGTCTCTCTTTCTCTCTCGTCACTTCTCCCCCGTCTCCGTATCTCTGCCAAGTCAGAGATGGAGTCCCTCAATCTGTGTCTGAAACCACTGGCAACATACAGTTATTTTCCTCCTCTCCCACTCTTTCTTTCTTTCTTTCTTTCTTTCTTTCTTTCTTTCTTTCTTTCTTTCTTTCTTTCTTTCTTTCTTTCTTTCTTTCTTTCTTTCTTTCTTTCTTTCTTTCTTTCTTTCTTTCTTTCTTTCTTTCTTTCTTTCTTTCTCTTTGACTGTGTCAGTGGTGGATTTTAGAATAGGGAATCCCGTGGTCGAAGGGAAAAACCTGCTCAATTTGTTTCCCATTTGTTATAATGGAAGAGAGACTTTTCCAAACATAACATGATTACTGCGGGGCGAGGATCATTTCCATATCTCCCCTGCCCGGGGCTTCTAGAAATAGGATCTAAAACATTTGTGGTACCTCTCTCCTTCTCCAACCAGGAGTTAGTCATTGTATTCATACACATAAATCACAAGTTTGTTTAAACAGCTATTGTGTAACTGGTATTTGCACAATTAGCTGAGTCTTGTGTTTTCTATGGCTCTTTGAGGTCCTACATGGTAGTTTCCTCAGTGAAAGACTGAGTGAAAGACAGGGAAGGAATCCCCTTGCCTTTGTGACTGTAGACTGTATCCAGTTGTATAGCTATGCTGCTAAAAAAATCTATATTTTTTGGAATTGCTAGACAGTTGAATGAGTTTTGATATCATAGTCATAGGATGCGAGAAATTGACCGTAGAACGTTGAGTATTTATTGAATTCAGGGACAACACAAAAAAAGCCAAATGCGTCGTTCCAAACGGGAAACAAATTAATCTATCAAACAGTTCCTACCGCACTCAGATGTAATTGGCATATTTAGTATGATCCTTCCACCTCATTCATTCCGGGGGGCCTACCTGTCAAACATGCCTGAGGTCTTACCTAATACCTGCCCTACACCGAAAAATGGAAAGTACCTTTCTTCAAGTACCTCAAGTCTTCCTGGAGCTGCTCTTTGTGGTCGGAGGTGATTGAAGACAGAAGAAAGAGGGGTGTGTTGTTAGGATCGGTTGGAAATCCTCTGTTTAATTAAGCATCAATCCAGATGATAGTCATTATATGATGATTGTCTTGATAATCTCTGTAAGCAGCCAGGGAGGTAGGGGAGGTGAAAGAGTCAACCTAGCATTACGATTTACAGAGGGAGAGAGAGAGAGAGAGAGAGAGAGAGAGAGAGAGAGAGAGAGAGAGAGAGAGAGAGAGAGAGAGAGAGAGGGGAGCAACAGAGAGAAAGACATGGGGAGGGAGAGAGAGAGAGAGAAACAGGGGGAGAAAGAGAGAGATAGACAGGGAGAGAATGGTAGACAGAGAGAGAGAAACAGGGAGAGGGAGAGGCAGAGAGACAGAGATAGACAGGGGGAGAAAGAGAGAGAGAGAGAGAGCGAGAGAGAGGGAGAGGGGGGGGGGAGAGGGAGAAAACAAAAAGGTGTTGTGTGAGGTAGAGAGAGACGTCTCACACTGAACAAATGCCCCAGCCCAGAGGGCTTGGCCTGCCTGGCCGTCTGCACGGCATGATATACTATCTCTATCTCTGACAGGTGATATAGGATCTTTGGCAGGTGCTGACACAGTATTGATGTGTATGGTTCATAGGTTGAGGAGCTACAGTCTAGAGGGGAGGGGATAGAGGGGTCTGGGGAAGGGGGGGAGGGGAGGGGAGGGGAGGGGAGGGGAGGGGAGGGGTCCATTCCCTTTTTAAAGAACTGACAGAGTTGGTTTACAAAGTATTCACCAGTCCCTTTAACTCTAGGAATGGCTAGAGTGGCTTAGCGGGGTAGTGTTGCACGTGTCAATCTGCTAGCGACTAGCGTCCCTGCGGAATGTGATGTCATCTGAGGGCGACCCTCTTTCAGCACGCCGTCAGTACCGGCCGTAAACACGGAGTGGGTGACATATGTGTGACGCCCCCAGTGTGACACGGGTCACAGAGTCGGCATTCCATTCCATTTGCCTTTGAAATCATACCTGTCAGGTCATACATTACAGTGTGTGTGTGTGTATGTGTGTGTGTGTGTGTGTGTGTGTGTGTGTGTGTGTGTGTGTGTGTGTGTGTGTGTGTGTGTGTGTGTGTGTGTGTGTGTGTGTGTGTGTGTGTGTGTGTGTGTGTGTGTGCGTGCTGAAGGGGATTATGTCTACTGAATGAGCAAACGTTGAATTCTGTCAGCTGACCTCCCTAGCGCATTGGAAGTCCCAGTCACTCACAGCTGACCTCCCTAGCGCATTGGAAGTCCCTGTCACTCACAGCTGACCTCCCTAGCGCATTGGAAGTCCCAGTCACTCACAGCTGACTTCCCTAGTGCATTGGAAGTCCCAGTCACTCACAGCTGACCTCCCTAGCGCATTGGAAGTCCCTGTCACTCACAGCTGACTTCCCTAGTGCATTGGAAGTCCCAGTCACTCACAGCTGACCTCCCTAGCGCATTGGAAGTCCCAGTCACTCACAGCTGACTTCCCTAGTGCATTGGAAGTCCCCGTCACTCACAGCTGACCTCCCTAGCGCATTGGAAGTCCCAGTCACTCACAGCTGACTTCCCTAGTGCATTGGAAGTCCCAGTCACTCACAGCTGACTTCCCTAGTGCATTGGAAGTCCCCGTCACTCACAGCTGACCTCCCTAGCGCATTGGAAGTCCCCGTCACTCACAGCTGACTTCCCTAGTGCATTGGAAGTCCCAGTCACTCACAGCTGATGCACGGCACAACAAGAGGAACACACTTTCTCCATTCAATCGATGACCTCCCCTTTAAAACCCATAGAAACACCCAGACAATCGACGACCTCTCCTTTAAAACCTATAGAAACGCCCAGACAATCAACGACCTCCCCTTTAAAACCCATAGAAACAACAAGGCAATCAACGACCTCCCCTTTAAAAGCCATAGAAACACCCAGACAATCAACGACCTCCCCTTTAAAACCTATAGAAACACCCAGACAAACGTTTTTTTTTTATTACACAGCATATACTCATATAAAAAAAGGCTATAGCCTGATCATACAATACAGTATGGTCCACAGACAGGACGGACGGGCTGTTTTGATAGTAAACACACACACACACACACACACACACACACACACACACACACACAGTTTGTTGATGTATCTGGTACACACGGGGAGCGGGGAGCAGATGGCACTAGTGCTGACCCCTCTGTAGTCTTTCTGTCCGCTAACTGAACCATGTTCTGACTGGTCTTATCTGCTGAAACTGGGCGGTGGGGGAACTGCCGGACGGACGCTTTGAAGCCACGCTTGTGTGGCGATGCAATCAGGCAGACCGCTGTAGGGCCACAAACATCCCCCTCTTCCACGAGCAGGAGACAGGAGAGGCTCCTGGACGGGAGGCTAGAGGCTTGTGATTCGTGCGGAGCGTGTCATGTAGAGTCTTCCTATTACCCAATCACAGGGAACATCTGGGGATCTCTCAGAGAATCTCTGAATGATAAAACACTATCAGAGGAACCCATGGGATCGGCCTGATATTTTCCACCCTGGACAGACAAATAAACAGAGATGATCTATAGAGACAATGCAACTCCCGTGGGTTAACCAGTTACTGTTAGGTTACTGTACAACATGATGGGAGAACAGATACAGAGTCTAACAGGTTCTTACTGGAAGACACCTGTACCATTTCTCACACTATGCCAAGTCGTTCCGAGCTGTACAGCGCTGGCCTGGTTTGTTATACACCGTAGTTACTGAAAAGGAAAATGTGAAAAGAAAATATGGTCTGGGTTGGATGATAGTGTGAAAAGCCCTCTGTGGTCCATGGATGGGGTGCGTAGATGTGATGCATGTCTACAGTATGTAAATGTTGTGTGCTGTGGGGAATAGTAATAAACTGATGGCCTAATTATGGTGAAGACCAAATCTACATTCCAGATCTTTTGTTTGTATGTGTGTGTGTGTGTGTGTGTGTGTGTATGTGCGTGTGCACGCATACGTCCATCTGTGCACGTATGTGTGTGTGTTTGTGTGTGTCTGTGCATGTATGTGTGTGTGGATATGTGTGTGGGTGTGTGTGTGTGTTGTTCTAGAAGGTAGAGAGTGACTGACACTAGTGCTGTGTATTTTGGACCGGTTTCTTTTGGCAGAGCTGGTGGGAACAAGTTTACATATCAGATGAGTTGTTGTTCTGGTACAATGAGTTATTCAGGTGTATCGTTGACAGTTTTCATACATACTGTCCTTTTATGGTGCCAACATATGATTGGTACTTAAAGTGTAGCCGGTTCCAAACAAGACCATGATGTTCCTTAGCAAAGAATTTATGTCAAATTTCCAGTTGGCCCGATTTTTCTAATTATTTCCCATGATGTAAAAGACATTCTGATTTAATTTGTAGCGACCCGCTTTGATGCTTTCATCATCAGCTAACAGCTTCCGCTACACCAGCATGGTAACAATGGTCTACTCACAGATATTGATTTGGATTAGTTTTTGTCACGTTCAGGGATTGCGTAAACGAGGCTTCGTACCCTCTCTCTTTCACCCTCTCCATCTCTCTTTCTCCCTCCTCCATGCACTCTCTCTCCCCACCTCCTCCCTCTCTCCTCCCCCCCCTCTCCCTGTGTCATGTCTCCATGCTGCCTCTCCACTCGAACTCTTTGATGTGTCTGCTTTAATTCTCAGCTTAATGGAATCTGTGGTGCTGCCGTTGCCTATCGGGGGCAGGATCACAGATCTATCCCAGGGTTCAGTGCGGTACGGCGTGGTACGGCATGCCTCTCTTCTAGTGGGTGGGTGTCGAGATAGTACAGGGGGTGAAACAACGGGAGCCACCTTGAGGCTCTGAGAGAATTAGTTTCCAATGCAGATCCCAGAGAGAAGCAGAGAGGACCAGAGAGGAGCAGAGAGGAACAGAGAGGAGCAGAGAGGAGCAGAGAGGAACAGAGAGGAACAGAGAGGAGCAGAGAGGAACAGAGAGGAGCAGAGAGGAGCAGAGAGGAACAGAGAGGAACAGAGAGGAACAGAGAGGAGCAGAGAGGAGCAGATAGGAGTAGAAAGGAACAGAGAGGAGCAGAGAGGAACAGAGAGGAGCAGAGAGGAGTAGAGAGGAGTAGAGAGGAGCAGAGAGGAACAGAGAGGAGCAGAGAGGAGCAGAGAGGAGCAGAGAGGAGATGAGAGGAGCAGAGAGGAGCAGAGAGGAACATAGAGGAGATGAGAGGAGCAGAGAGGAACAGAGAGGAGATGAGAGGAGCAGAGAGGAGATGAGAGGAGCAGAGAGGAGTAGAGAGGAACAGAGAGGAGCTGAGAGGAGCAGAGAGGAACAGAGAGGAACAGAGAGGAGCAGAGGGGAACAGAGAGGAGCAGAGAGGAGCAGATAGGAGTAGAGAGGAACAGAGAGGAGCAGAGAGGAGCAGAGAGGAACAGAGAGGAACAGAGAGGAGCAGAGAGGAGTAGAGAGGAGTAGAGAGGAGCAGAGAGGAACAGAGAGGAGCAGAGAGGAACAGAGAGGAGATGAGAGGAGCAGAGAGGAGCAGAGAGGAACATAGAGGAGCAGAGAGGAACATAGAGGAGATGAGAGGAGCAGAGAGGAACAGAGAGAAGATGAGAGGAGCAGAGAGGAGCAGAGAGGAGCAGAGAGGAGATGAGAGGAACAGAGAGGAGCGGAGAGGAACAGAGAGGAGTAGAGGGGAGATGACAGTAGTAGAGAGGAGTAAAGAGGAGATGAGAGGAGATGAGAGGAGCAGAGAGGAAGAGAGAACGGGGGCGCAGGGCTTGGTTATGAGAGAGCGGGGGTGCAGGGCTTGGTTATGAGAGAGAGATGATAAAAGTCAGCCCGTAAATCAATTCCTCGTCCTTTATCAAAGGCATATTTCAATCGGTGTGTACCGTTTAACTAGTGCTAGTAAAAAAGATATATAGATAAAAAGACTGAGGTTTGAGGTTCCATCTGTGTGGAAACTACACTAAACACACACCTGCCCCCCCCCAGACACACACACCACAGGAAATGATCTGGGGCCTGATCTGAATTATCCCTCAGCCATGCATTAATACAGGATTCAAAGACACGGGTAGTCATGTTCTAACACAATGCTGTGGAGGGGAAATCCCCGGTGATGTCTTGGGGGCTTCAGACTGGTCTATCTAATCACAGGTACTTCAGGTTAATGTACATGTTACGGCGTATACTGCACTTTACAGTAGCTACGTTATGTTGAGAGGTGCTTTCCAAGTCTTTAACTTGTTTGTTTCGTGCCGGATCAGATCGTTACTGTACAGAATACCGTAGTTAGTATTTGTCAATCATATTGAGATTGCTACATTGTGGAATTCTCAGTTTTCACAAAACATTTATTCTGTCTGCAGCGAAGGTTTTTCAATGTTGTATTTCATCACACTGTTGTTTACTAAGGTCCCTGGAACTGCTGTTTTCTGACATCACATGATATCACATCTGTTGTAGACTGCATGGTTAGCACGGTGTTAACAATGGCGACCACGCCTTTTTTTACACTGCTGCTAGTCATCTTTTTTTTTTTTTTTTTACTTTAGTTTATTTTTGTAAATATTTTCTTAAATCTTATTTTTCTTTAAACTGCATTGTTGGTTAAAGACTTGTAAGTAAGCATTTCCCGGTAAGGTCTACATCTGTTGTATTCAGCGCATGTGACAAATAAAATTGTATTTAATTTGTTACATGGTGTTAAAAATCCCGTTCTAGACAAATGCATTGAATCTACCACAGCCAAATCCAGACATTACCAGTCAAATCCAGACATTACCAGTCAAATCCAGACATTACCAGTCAAATCCAGACATTACCAGTCAAATCCAGACATTACCAGCCAAATCCAGACATTACCAGTCAAATCCAGACATTACCAGTCAAATCCAGACATTACCAGTCAAATCCAAAAACGTTCACTTCAAAGACTTCTATTGGCATCAATGCATGATTTGTGGAGAAAGTTTTGTGTTAAATGTTTCTGTAATGAAATGTTATTTCATGTCATTCCTCTATGACTCACATAGCGGATCCAGTGATGTCTAACAAGCGTGAAGATAACCAGGACATGAGGGTAAATTCTGACTTAACACCGTGGAGACGTTTACTACCAAGAGGACACCACTCTTCATTTGGACCTTTGATGTTCCTGAGCAACCGATCCACCCAGACCTTAAAGACACCCAACCTTACCACATACCTGTGCTTCAGGAGACTGTGGACTGAACTGTTGGCTGCTCAGACACTTTTAAATGGATCCATGCAATGACGAACCTCACAATAATATCATAAGCATATCATATGTGATCCCTGAGGGAAGTGAACCTACAACCTTGGCGTTGATATTGCCACACTCTCATCAACCGAGCCACACAAGACCATAATGGGATCTGTAAACCAATATTACATTTCATACCTGTCCAATGAACAGGTGATGTTCTGAGGTTAGGATACATTGCTGTCT
This sequence comes from Thymallus thymallus, assembly GCA_023634145.1. NCBI lineage: Eukaryota > Metazoa > Chordata > Actinopteri > Salmoniformes > Salmonidae > Thymallus > Thymallus thymallus. The sequence goes on along the minus strand of CM042424.1, from coordinate 3,936,855 downwards.
ATATCTGCATCCTAAATGGAACCCTATTCCCTACCTAGTGCACTACTTTTAACCAGAGCCTGATGGGCCGTGGGCAAAAGTAGTGCACTACATAGGGAACAGGGTGCCATTTGGGACGTAGCCGGTATCTGTCTATGCTGTGGAGGATGTGCATGATGTATTTTTATGATTTGTCTGAACTGACTTGCCTTTAAAAAGGTTTGACCCTGCAGTCTGATGGAAGATATAAAAACCTTCATATCAAACACAGCAGGGAGAATACATTTCTATTTCGGAGAAGCTATAGATATCTGGCATCAACCAGATGAGGCTTCCTGCTTTCAAGCTGTCTGTTGGCATGACAAGTATTTTTTTTTTCATTGTCTTGATGTGTGTGATTGTCTTGGTGATTTATGTTTCATTGGGGAATTTAAATACTACTGATAAGTGCGAAAGTATATATATATATATATATATTTAATTCATGTATTTCTATACCTGTCTATTAATGTACCTGTATCATGTCATGTTTCATGCTTTGTGTGGACTCCAGGAATAGTAGCTGCTGCTTTTGCTGTAGCTAATGGGGATCCTAATAAAAACAACTAAATTCAAAATACTATTCAGTTCAACTTGCATATCTGCATGCATCAGTTTAGTGTTCACACTGGTCCCAAGCCACTGTGTAAATCAGTACATGACTGTGGTAGAAATAGACCCAAGCCACTGTGTAAATCAGTACTTGACTGTGGTAGAAATAGACCCAAGCCACTGTGTAAATCAGTACTTGATTGTGGTAGAAATAGACCCAAGCCACTGTGTAAATCAGTACTTGACTGTGGTAGAAATAGACCCAAGCCACTGTGTAAATCAGTACTTGACTGTGGTAGAAATAGACCCAAGCCACTGTGTAAATCAGTACTTGACTGTGGTAGAAATAGACCCAAGCCACTGTGTAAATCAGTACTTGACTGTGGTAGAAATAGACCCAAGCCACTGTGTAAATCAGTACTTGACTGTGGTAGAAATAGACCCAAGCCACTGTGTAAGTCAGTACTTGACTGTGGTAGAAATAGTCCCAAGCCACTGTGTAAATCAGTACTTGACTGTGGTAGAAATAGTCCCAAGCCACTGTGTAAATCAGTACTTGACTGTGGTAGAAATAGTCCCAAGCCACTGTGTAAATCAGTACTTGACTGTGGTAGAAATAGTCCCAAGCCACTGTGTAAATCAGTACTTGACTGTGGTAGAAATAGTCCCAAGCCACTGTGTAAATCAGTACTTGACTGTGGTAGAAATAGTCCCAAGCCACTGTGTAAATCAGTACTTGACTGTGGTAGAAATAGTCCCAAGCCACTGTGTAAATCAGTACTTGACTGTGGTAGAAATAGTCCCAAGCCACTGTGTAAATCAGTACTTGACTGTGGTAGAAATAGTCCCAAGCCACTGTGTAAATCAGTACTTGACTGTGGTAGAAATAGTCCCAAGCCACTGTGTAAATCAGTACTTGACTGTGGTAGAAATAGTCCCAAGCCACTGTGTAAATCAGTAGTTGTCTGTGGTAGAAATAGGAGGTCAGAAGAGGATTCAGAAGAGCCTGCACACCGAATGACCTTTGATC